>CM076573.1:202990228-203102431 GCA_034641835.2 Pinus albicaulis | reverse complement strand
ATATTTGATATCTATTCGGGTATTTAATTTTAATTTTTCAAATTCTAAAGTTTTTATGAAAGTTTGATTTTTAGTGCAAAATTGGCTGATTCAGAAATTCCCGTAATAGCTATATGGTTGATATGGTTGCAGGACACTTGGGCACGAGTTGAATGCATGGATGGAAAGCTTGGCAACTAGGACTAAGCCACCTATGCTTAGTTCGAACAGAACAAGCTTTATTAGGCCCATTTAGTTCTAGTCAATCATGACTAGTCATTCAGAAATCCCATTGAAATAGGGCAGTTTTGAGATTCTATGGGATTGACCATATTTCTTGGGATAAGAATAATGAATTCGACTTAGATAGGTGGATGAGAAGTAGATGGGTTTGTTTGAGTAAAAATAGATCATTTTGTTCATGAGACTTCTTATTTAAAGCCAAAGCTTTGATGGCTTATGTATTAGGATTATTATTTGACTTATATACTTTTATATTGTGACAATTTTGGATTGAGAAGTTAATTTGAAGACTTGTGCTGTTATCAATTTTCTGTTCAATGTTATGGATGTGTGACTAAAGTTAAGCTTCTGAGATCATTTATCAAGTGTGCAAGGCAAGGGTGGAAGGGCCCCCATTCCAAGCTAAGTACACTTTCTTGTTAACTAGTTTTATTTCCTTGTAATTTGATGATTGTAGAAATGGTTTTCAAAGCTTTATTTCAGATTGTTTAATAATTCATGCATAGTGATTGATGTCATTAGTTTATAACTTATTCATCACTTTATCAAGTTGGAAAAACAGATGTATCAAGTTGAGCATCCCTTCTATGAAAATGATGAATTAAAGTTGGTTTCTTTTGTTTGTGTGCAAGCAGTTTCTTGTTGAGATTTTTGATATTAAGATGAATGAATTATAATGGAACACTTTACATGTCTCTTAAGTTAAGAGCTTCTTTCATTCATAATTTATCCATCTTAAGTTCTTGGTTTTAATCTCGGATTCATTAAGTGGTAATTGAGGTGAAAATGAATTTCTTGAGTCAAGAACCATTTCAATATTATTCCTCTTTTTAAACTAATTGAGTTAGAGTTGTAGAATGTATTACTTTCAGCATATCTTTCAAGGTTGATTATATATGATCTTCACATATAGTGATCTTGCCTCAAAGCATAAACAACCCGGATTGATAATAAATAATTGTGTTAGTTTAGGTACATAAATTAGCTCAACATTTTGGCGCCGTTGCCGGGGAGGCAAATATCGGCATAGTCAATAGAGAGAAAAAATAAAAAAAACACAAAAGCAGTAGTTACACTTTTTAGTTATGTTTCTTTATGCCTAGACATAGAGATCCTCATGGTAGATTTATTAAAAACCCCCCACAAATAGAGATAGGATCATCAAACACCCCAGTTACTGGTAATCCAATCATTGAGAAATTGGCAGAAAAACAAAGAAGTGGACAAAGATTAACTTTGATTGAGAGACAAACTTTGTTAGCTTGGGAAGCAAAGCAAAAACAATCTTCAACTTCTGGAAAACAAAAAGAAATTATCAAAGTAAAACAATCTTTATTTCCATCCATAAATCCTCCTATCTTTGACCAACCTGAAACTCCACTTAAAATTGAAACAAATCAACCAATGGCAGAAGAAGGACATGGATCTGTTATTCTCACTCCTGAACAACGAGCTCAATATGAAAGACAACAAGCATAATGGAGAAGAAAGAGAGAAGAGGATGCAAAACAAGAAAATGATAGAAAAATAGAAAATGATCAGAAAAGACAAGAAGATGAGACTACCTTTGGCTTTCCAATAATTGACACAAGTGCAATATTAGGAGAAGAAGTGAAAATGAAAAATATTCCACCTTCTGTATTGCCAAATTTTTATGGAATGTCAACAGAAGATCTTGATTCATTTATGTTTGAATTTGATATTCTATGTAGAACATATGGATATACTGATGACATCCATAAACTTCGTCTTTTTCCTGCAACATTAAAAGCAGCAGCCTTGAAATGGTTTATGGGTTTAGGAGAACATACAATAACTTCTTGGGATGATATGAGATCAGTCTTCCTTAAAAAATATCAAGCTTATTGCAGATCTAGAGATTCAAAGGAAGATATTTTTAGAATGACACAACAAGAAGATGAAAGTCTAGAAGAATATTTGGAAAGATTTTTGTATAATCTACAGAAATCTAAACAACATTCTCTAAATCAAGAAACCATTAGAACAATCTTTCTCAAGGGTATAAGGGATGAATACCTTGACATTTTGAATGTGATGGGTAAAGGAGATATCTCAAACCTACCATTCGAAGAAATTGTTGACTTATGTCAAAAATATTCTAGAGGAAGAGCAAAAACAGGAAGAAGAGAAGTAAGTTCAAAAGAAGCAAAGTCAGCTGCAGGAGGGATAACACGAGCTGAAATAGGAAGTTTATTGGAAAATTTCAAAACAGATCTTTTAAGTACATTAGGGACACAAGTAGATGTGCTAAAAGCAAATAAGAGGAAAGAAGAACAAGACCAAGCTTTAGCAATCTTTTGTCCCAAATGTAGAAACAAACATCCATTAAGAGAATGTCCTTTGGATAGTGTTAAGAGTATTCATGTTTGTGGTCTTTGTACGGAAAAGCATTCCACAGAAAATTGTTTAAAATTGAAAGAATTACAAATGAATTCAATGGAAGAAGTGCCAGGAATGGAAGGTTTTTATTATGTAGCACCACGAAGACCATGGCAACCTAGGATGCCTCAACAAAATCAGCAACAATTCCCTCAACAAAATTACCTTTATCCACCTCAAAATCCTTGGACCCCTCCAATGCCATGGCAAGCTTGGTCTCCACAACAATATCCACAACAGCCTGCACAAGGTTGGAGAGGATATGGTTATGGAAACCAGCAACCTCAACAATACCAGCAACAATATCAACAGCCATTTACATATCCACAATATCCTCAATCCATACCATTTCAACAACAACATTCTGCATATCCACAATCCATCCCATATCCGCAGCAGAATCCTTCACCGTTGTTGACCCAACCACAACAGTTACAGCTACCCACAAATCAACCCAGACCAACTCAATTACCAGCCCAACCAATTGCAAATCCGAATAATAAGGTGGAAAGAGCTGCATACACTGTAGAGGAAGCAACATGTTTTCCCACATATTCAATTCTTCCTCTTAATGAAGTCCATCTAAGGTCTGGAAAAGTGCTTAAAAAGGATTCTCCTCCAATTATAGAAGAACCAACCGAACAAGGAGAATCACCTGAAACATCACAAACTAAGATACAAATTCAGAAAGGAACAAACATTACAACTCAAACACCACCTTATCCTGAAAGGCTAGTGGAACAACAAAAAGAAATAACCCTTCCTGAATTTGATATTTTAGATGAGTTAAAAAATGCTTATGTAAAAATTCCTTTGTTAAAGGCAATTAAAGAAATACCAATATATGCTAAAACAATAAAGGAATTGTGCATTAAAAAAACTCAGAGAAAGAAGAAGGATCCTACTACAATCCAAGTCATTGGTAAACTAGCAAGTCTCATGTCTACAGAAACCAAAATAGAAAAATATATTGATCCTGGTATCCCTATGGTTACTATATCAATAAATAATTTCTCAGTACCAAACCAATTAATAGACTTGGGAGCAGCTATAAATGTAATGACAATGGAGACCATGAAAACTTTGCATTTGAACAACATTAGATCAACCTCTACAATCTTAGAATTGGCAGACAGATCTAAAGTTGTCCCTGAAGGAATATTGGAAGATATTATAGTCTCTTTGGATTCATGGGAGTATCTTGTTGACTTCCTTATTCTGCAACCAAAATCAAATTTGGGAGGACATCCTCTAATCTTAGGCAGACCATGGTTAGCTACTGCTGATGCCTTTATAGGATGCAGATCAGGAAGCATGATTATTTCACATGGAGAAGAAAGGAAACATATTGCTCTTTATTCACCTACACGGTCAACTTCTTTAGAATCAGTACTTGAAGCTCAAGAAAAACAGCAAACTAAATCAGTTTTAAGTATAAATAAATTCTTTGATTTAAGAGAAGAAGAAGAGAATGAAGACTTAATGGATCTTTTCATTTCAGAACCAAGTATTTCAGAGCAGCTTAGAGAAGTGCAATATGAAGCTGCAAATAACCTTTTGAATCAATGTTTTCGGGAAACCTGTACTATTCAAACTTTGCGAAATTCTTTTATAGACATCTTTCCTGTAAACACAATCTCCAATCCAACAATAAAAACAATTGAGGTAAGTCCTGGAAAACATTTAAACATTGGAAATGAGTTGCAATCAGAACAAGAACAAGAGGTAATTGCATTATTACAGAAATATTCAAAAGCTTTTGCCTGGGATTATACTGACATGCAAGGAATCCATCCTAACACATGTGTCCACCACATCTATACAGATGAACAAATCAAACCTGTAAGACAACCTCAAAGACGAATGAATCCTATGATGAAAGAAATAGTGAAAGATGAACTGCAAAAATTGTTAAATGTTGGATTCATCTATCCTATTTCAGATAGTCAATGGGTTTCTCCACTGGTTATTGTTCCAAAGAAAAATGGAAAGTGGAGGGTATGTGTGGATTATCGAGAACTAAATAAAGCTACACTTAAAGATCATTTTCCTCTACCATTTATTGATCAAGTGTTAGACTCATTGGCTGGAAAGAAATTATTCTCTTTCTTAGATGGGTTTAGCGTGTACAACCAGATTAGAATAGCAACAGAAGACCAAGACAAGACAACATTCACTTGCCCATGGGGAACCTATGCATATAATGTTTTGCCATTCGGTTTATGTAATGCACCTGCAACTTTTCAACGAGCAGTGCTTGCAATTTTTGCTGATCTAATCCATGAATGTGTAGAGGTTTACATGGATGACTTTACAGTTTATGGAAACACATATAATGATTGCTTAAGTAATCTTGAGAAAGTGTTGAAACGATGCATTGAAACAAATTTGTCATTAAGCAATGAGAAATGCTATATAATGTTGACAGAAGGAATAGTTCTGGGACACCATATTTCTGCTTCAGGAATTAAAGTGGATCCAGCAAAAATCCAAGTCCTAGTAACCTTAATGCCTCCTACAACACAGAAAGAGGTAAGAAGTTTCTTAGGCTATGCAGGCTATTATAGACGATTCATTGAAAATTTCAGTAAAATAGCCCAACCTCTGTTTAAATTATTAGCAAAAGATATTGAATTTCACTGGACAAATGATTGTCAAAATGCATTTCAAAATTTAAAAGAAAAATTATCAGTTGCACCCATTCTCCGTGGACCAAATTGGTCTTTGCCATTTCATATATCAACTGATGCATCTGATACCGCAATAGGTGCCTCCCTTGGGTAGAAAGAGAACTTGTTCAATTATGCAATATACTTTATAAGCAAGAATCTAACACCTGCAGAATTGAACTATACAGTCACCGGGAAAGAAATGTTAGCCGTTATACATGCAGTAAACAAATTCAGACATTATATAACAGGATATCAAGTTTTCATTCATACAGATCATTCAGCAATCAAATACTTGATGAATAAACCTATAACCAATGGAAGAATAACAAGATGGTTACTGTTACTGCAAGAATTTAATATCACAATACAAGACCGGCCAGGCAAGGAAAATCAAGTGGCTGGCTTTCTGTCCCGCATACATTCACCTAATGATCCAAATCCAGTTGCAGATAACTTTCCCGATGAACATTTGTTTGCTATCACGGTAAAAACACCATGGTTTGCAGACATGGAAAACTATTTATCTTCTGGAAAGTTACCAAACCAATTCACTAAAAAGCAAAGACACAAAACTATTAAAGAAAGTTCCAGGTATAGTTGGGTAAATGGTGATTTATTTTATACTGGTCCAAATTTGATAATTAGAAAATGTGTGCGAGAAGATGAAATATTAGATATTCTAAAGGCATGTCATGATGAACCATGTGGTGGCCATTTTGCAGATAAACGAACAGCATATAAGGTGCTGCAACTGGGCTACTACTGGCCATCCATCTTCAAAGACTCTAAGAAATATGTCAAGCAATGTGACAGTTGCCAAAGAACGGGGAGACCAATCACAAGAGATGAGATGCCGCTGAAGCCACAGGTCCTCATAGAACCATTTGAGCAATGGGCACTTGACTTTGTTGGACCCATCAATCCATCATCAAATGGAAAGAAGTACATCTTAGTATGTACAGATTATGTAACCAAGTGGGCAGAGGCTAAAGCAGTGAATAGAGCAACAAAAGATATAGTGGTCAACTTTCTTTTTAAAGAAATCTTTGTCAGATATGGAGTACCTAGACAAATTGTAACAGATCAAGGAACACAATTTACATCAAAACTGGTACGAGATCTAACAGAGAAGTACAAGATCAAACACAGAACATCTACACCATATCATCCTCAAGCAAATGTGCAGGTTGAATCAACAAATAAAGTCCTAGAGAATATCATGACAAAAACAGTAAAGCTGAACAGAAAAGATTGGTCTGAAAAATTACAAGATGCACTATGGGCCTATAGAAGTACATGGAAGAATACAACTGGTTTTAGTCCATACCAGTTAGTATATGGAAAAGAGGCCTTATTGCCTATAGAGTTTCAGATACAAACATACAGACTAGCAGCTGAATTAGGACTAGACCTGACAGAAGCACAACAGCAGCGGATCATGGAATTGAATCAGTTAGATGAGCATCGTCAACAAGCCATATAACATACTACATTGGTGCAACAACAAAGAATGAAGTGGCACGACAGATATATCAAGACAAAGACATTTCGCAAGGGAGATTGGGCATTACTTTTTGACTCCAAGTTCAAAGATTTCAAAGCAAAGTTCACAACACACTGGCTAGGCCCATATGAAATTGATGAAATCTTCGACAATGGAGCAGTAAAAATCAAGACAATTGACCAGGATTCCACCTCCTTTATAGTGAATGGACATAGGCTCAAAGTTTATAATAGGCCTATCAGTAAAGAATCATTTATGAAACAACTGACAGAAGATACAGAACTTGAAGTCATGGCACACCAAGTACAGCCATCTTCCAGTCCTGTAGTTGAATAAAAATGAAAATAAAAAATAAAAAAAATTAAAAAAAAATAAAAAAAAAAACATAAAAAAAAATATATAAAAAAAAAACATAAAAAATAATAATTTGTTTGCTAGTGAAAACCAGGCAACTGGCACTATGCAAACACGAATTCATAGGGGAAAATCAAGGCAACTTGGACTCTATGAATTCCTTTTCTTGTTTTACTGTTCTCACATAATTTCAATACAGGTACTCTCCATCAACAATTGACTTGAGGACAAGTCATATCTTAAACAAGGGGGAGACTTGTATTAGATCTTTAGCTGGAAAGCTGAAGTATAGAAGGAACTTGTATTGTCAGCAGAGGGACCTGAAAAAAGAAATCAATGCAGAGGGACCTGAGAGATCTGCCAATGTCAAAACAACATGTGCATATTATGTAAGCAGTGCAGAGGGACCTGAAACAAAGAATCATTACAAAGGGACCTGATTTTCAATTCAAGAACCAGAGCATAAAGAACAAGGAGCAGCAATAAAATTCACTTTTTGATTCATCTACAACATCTGACTTCATTCCACCTGTACAAACATCATCCAGGGAAGTATATGTATAGTCATTTTGTGCTTGAAATTCAAATTTTTCTTAGGAATTTTTAGTTTTTGTTAAGCTAAAGTTAGTACCTGAGGATATTCAATATTCCCTATACATATCCTATATTCATAATTCCCTATACATATCCTATATTCATAATTCCCTATACATATCCTATCTTCATAATACCCCTATACATATTCCATTTCATTCATATACATTCCTTATACATATTCCCTATAATCCTAAGTATTTTTCTTTTTGAGCAAAAAGACCAAGCTAGGACAACTTTTTCCACCTGCATACACAAATCAAGCATTAGTATGGTGATGATTTTAAACATGACCTAAGATGGTCATTTTAAAATCATAAAGATATGCATAAAAGGCAAAACAAATAATGCGCTATACAAAAACTATATACCATAAGTGTAAACAAGGAATGCGTTAAAAACCATCTATATAAGAATTGAGCGCAAAGGATATAAGGTTAATACGCACAAGAGATAAGGTTAATGGCATATAATTAACGCGCATATGGTATAAACATAAGCAAAGATATATGGCGCATACAAAATGAAGGACGAGCATGATGGTTATGATCTGGTTGACAGGCTTGACAGGGTATGGTATAATGATAATTGCATAGCAGGAGTATCATTACACGTATGAACGCACGGCGGAGGTAATAAGTTCATGCAGAAGGTGGCAATGATACGGGTATATCATTCAAAGTAAAATGCGTTGGTGGTAATGAAACGTGCATATCATAGCACACGACAATGGAAATCAACGTGCACGGTGGTGACAATACAGGCATATAATTTAAACATAGCGTGCACGGTGGTGTGATAACACAGCCATGTCATTCAAACATAACGTGCGCAGGTGGTGGTGTACGTGTATAAAATTTAAACATAACACAAGGCGGTGGTATCCTCATGACACAGTCGGTCGACTGGTCAAAGAGGACAGCCATACCAACCTCACATCATAACGCCAACAGGCATGGTACAACCATAAACTCGGTCAATTCATGACCGTTTCAACCTCATTCCTCATTGCCAGAGCTTAGAAGGAAGGCGTTCTGAAACAAAACATCAATCCGGAGAGAAGAGAAGGCGTTTTGAAGCAGCGGAATAGTGAAAATCGCTCCGGGTTCGACGATCAGAGATCACAGATTTCCAGGATTGAGTCAGGTAACAGTGAAGTTCATTAACACTCAGCAATTATGGAATATTGTTTGACATTAACTTTTGGATCCTGTGTTTTGACACCAGCTCAGTTAACCGAAACAATAGGGATTTGGAGCGCCCGGTTACACTCCACGCGCTCGTTGACAGTCAGGTAACTACAAACCCGTGATTATCTCCAGATCAACATCACTTAAGGATTTTTGATAGATCTTGATGCGCAGCATTTTGAGGGAAACTCATTGCATGAGTAACACGTTTTAACGGAATGCTGTGATTGAAGTAGCATGGCGGGGGTTGTTGAATTGCGCACTAAGCCGTGTTCCTCTGAGTGAACTATGCGCACCAATATTTTCACAAACAGTTAGCGTGTAAACGAAAAAAACGCCATAAAATATTTGCTGCCACTGCGTTTTGTTTTGACAGGGATCGAATGCCTAATGGTCACATTGAATTATGGTTGAAAAAGAGAGTCGGGTTCGTTGAAGCCGTGTTGAGGCCGAGAGCTTGTTGCATAGTTGCATTTTTATGATGAGTCTGCACGCAATTTTTTTGCAAACACCTTTGCTTAAGTCGAAAACAGTGCGAAAATTTCGATTAGGCCGAGAGCACTCTTTAATTTTTTTATTTTTATATATACACAAGTAAATCATGTTTGTGTGATTTGTGATACTGTGTGTGTATTTAATTTAAAAAAACAGAGACCAGTGTATTAACAGAAGTATACAGGTGTTGCTTGTATTCAACAGGGAATTCAGAGAGTGCTATTGCAAGGGAATATATCAGAGGTTAAAAGTGCAGAGTTGAGTTGAGTCAGAAGAGGAAGGTAAGCTTCTCTGCTTACTGAATTTCATTTTAAAAAAACGATAGTCATAATTTTTATTAAAATGAAGTTAGTAACAGCAGAAGCCTACATTGATTGGTTTACAGAAATAATGGCAAACAGGGTAGAGCCAAAATTTCAAATAGAAAGCTGGGGAAAAGAGACCATAGAAAAACTCTATCAGGCAGGAATGATAGGCTTCCTACAGAAATTTAATGGCCATTCTGAGGAGATGACCAAAGATTTTATAAAGAATTTCAATCAAGACCAAACTCGAGTAGGAGAAATCATTGTTCCAGTAACCCAAGAATACTTGTCCAAAGCCTTAGATTTGCCAATGTTAGGAGAGAAGTATTATAAAGGGCTACACTTCAAGGAGAAAGCATGGACTTTCTTCCTTGAGAAAAACCGGAAGGGAACATTTGATAAGACAAAAGGTATACCCAGGGAATGGTTTAATGAGCCATGGAGAGAATTGGTCTTGATTATTCAAAAGTTTTTGACTTGTGACCGAGGATATAGTGTTGCCCATTTATATCATGTTAAACTTCTACAGCACATTAAGGGGGAAGATAGGATTAATTTACCTTATTTCCTATATAAAATCCTCTTAAGAATGATTGAAACAGCAAGACATGAAAACAGGCTTAAGGCAGGACAAATGTATCATCAAGGATTGATTAAAATCCTAGTTGAGTATCAAGTGAGATTGCAGGGCATAGTGTGGAGAGAATTCATGGTTAAAAATCATTTTACTGAACAGATTACAGAGGTGCAAGAGAAAATAGAGCAGGAAAGTAAAGGAGTGATGAATTCACCCTTATATCCTAGAACAAGAGCCAAACAGCAAAATAACATGGCCATGGATTATGAAATATCTGTGATGTCTATTCCCAAAAGATTTACAAATAAAAGTCCCATCAATTTAGACCGGGAAGAAGAAACATATTTTCCAAGACCACAAGAAGAAAATAACATTCCACAAGAAGAATTTGATAGGGATTCTGCCTATGATGATGAAGCAGCTGCATCATTAATGAAAACAACTCAGGATTTTGAAAAAGAAATTAATGATGGGAAAATCAAGGATTTAACTGATCAATTAGAAATTAGTAAAATTGTGGAAAAACAGTTAAAAGAGGAGAACAAAGCAAACAGGAAAGAAAATGCTAAATTGATCAAAACAAATGAAAAATTGAAAGAAGAGTTGGGGAGATTGAAAAGGAAGAATGATCTAATTTCTAAACAAGCATTTAAATGGTTGAAGGAAAAGAACATGTGGCAGGCCAAGTATGAAAAGCAGAAGGTTAAAGCAGCTTTGTTTAAAGAACGACATGACACAGGTTTAGATTGTTTGGCAAGGGCAGCACAACAGGAAGTATCAACAGGTACAACATCTACTTCAGAAAGAAGAAGGTCAAAGAGGAACAGGCAAGCATGGGGACATGCTTGATGATAAGCAAGGGAGAGATGTTGGGCCTTAGTTTTGGTCTTATTTTTCTCAAAGAAACTTATTTATCCATCTATTTTCCATCCATTTTCCATTCATTTATTCCATTTTGACATATATTTGATATCTATTCAGGTATTTAGTTTTAATTTTTCAAATTCTAAAGTTTTTATGAAAGTTTGATTTTTAGTGCAAAATTGGCTGATTCAGAAATTCCCGTAATAGCTATATGGTTGATATGGTTGCAGGACACTTGGGCACGAGTTGAATGCATGGATGGACAGCTTGGCAACTAGGAATAAGCCACCTATGCTTAGTTCGAACAGAACAAGTTTTATTAGGCCCATTTAGTTCTAGTCAATCATGACTAGTCATTCAGAAATCCCATAGAAATAGGGCAGTTTTGAGATTCTATGGGATTGGCCATATTTCTTGGGATAAGAATAATGAATTCGACTTAGATAGGTGGATGAGAAGTAGATGGGTTTGTTTGAGTAAAAATAGATCAGTTTGTTCATGAGACTTCTTATTTAAAGCCAAAGCTTTGATGGCTTATGTATTAGGATTATTATTTGACTTATATACTTTTATATTGTGACAATTTTGGATTGAGAAGTTAATTTGAAGACTTGTGCTGTTATCAATTTGCTGTTCAATGTTATGGATGTGTGACTGAAGTTAAGCTTCTGAGATCATTTATCAAGTGTGCAAGGCAAGGGTGGAAGGGCCCCCATTCCAAGCTAAGTACACTTTCTTGTTAACTAGTTTTATTTCCTTGTAATTTGATTATTGTAGAACTGGTTTTTCAAAGCTTTATTTCAGATTGCTTCATGGTTCATGCATAATGATTGATGTCATTAGTTTATAGCTTATTCATCACTTTATCAAGTTGGAAAAACAGATGTATCAAGTTGAGCATCCCTTCTACTAAAATGATGAATTAAAACTGGTTTCCTTTGTTTGTGTGCAAGTAGTTTCTTGTTGAGATTTTTGATATTAAGATGAATGAATTATAATGGAATACTTTATATGTCTCTTAAGTTAAGAGCTTCTTTCATTAATAATTTATCCATCTTAAGTTCTTGGTTTTTAATCTCTGATTCATTAAGTGGTAATTGAGGTGAAAGTGGATTTCTTGAGTCAAGAACCATTTCAATATTATTACTCTTTTTAAACTAATTGAGTTAGAGTTATAGAATGTATTACTTTCAGCTTTTGAATAGTTTATCTTTCAAGGTTTGATTATATCTGATCTTCACATATAGTGAACTTGCCTCAAAGCATAAACAACCCGGATTGATAATAAATAATTGTGTTAGTTTAGGTACATAAATTAGCTCAACGAGCATTAAAAGAAAAACAGGCTATTATGCAAACATCTACAAGAGAGATCACTACAGGTACCACAACAGCAGATCAACAAACAGAGTCATCACAGGTAAACACTTCCAGTTTAAGTTCTGATGAATTGATAAAACAAATGGAAAGTTTAAAACTCAGAGTCACAGAACTTCAAACCACAAAATTCCAGTTAGTGAATTTGGAGCAGAAATATGATATGTCTAAAAAGAATGTTGCTGATAATACCAGGGAAATTAAAAGGCTGGAAAAATTGGTTAAGGCTTTAGAAAAAGATCTTTCATTAGAGAAGCCTTTGAGAGAAATAAATGAAATTCTTTGGGATAATATAATTGAGTCAATAAAAAGTATTTGGTCCTTTGTTCAAACGATCTTTGAACAAAATGACTTGATCAAAGTAGCTCAGGAAGAAATAGACAAAACAAGAGATGAATTAAGGGGCAGACCTGAGCAAGCCAATCAACTTATACAGTTTTTGAACACCCAGACTAAGCAACAACTTTCAGAGCTTGGAATTGATGACAGGACAGGCACTATTTTAGAAATAAAAAGAGTTTTTACCAAAAAAACTCTTATGCAAAATTTGGAAAGGAAATGCTCAGATATTCTGGAAGAAATTAATGCTTTCAAAGGAAAATTTCAGGTTTTATTGGACAATGGGTTACCCAGTCCTATGCTCTCAGAGGACAAGATAATGGACCTGGAAACCTATGTTACTAAAATAGATATCCATGCTCATAACGTAACTGCTCATTTTATCAGTTCGTCAGAAGAAACATTGCCAACAGGGAGGAATCTCTACGATAGGTTAAAGAATTTGTTTCATCTTGAACATGAAATAAAGTATTTGTTCCCTAGTCAGCCCACTTTTTACAGATACACAGAGGCCGATGAGACATTGAGAAAACTTAAAAGAACCATAATAGCAGAAGATCAATGGTGGGAAGACTTATTGGAAATTTTGTAAAATTTATCTTCAGGCAGAGAATTTTGTCTTTTACCATCATGTAAAGGATAAATAATGAGCACATGTTAAAGAGTATCAGTTGGACAGTTGAAAGAGTATCAGTAGAAACGAAGAGTATCAGGCAAGCAAAAGAATTACTCAAAGGGACAGCATCGAGCCCTATTATAGCACCTGCCTCCAGCACATCCTCAAAAGGAGGAAACAGCACATCAGCAATTACTTTTTGTCCTATCTACGAGACCATTTGTCTCCTTTTTATTGTAACTTATTCATTAGTCACCCTAGATTATTGGCTAGGTTAGTGTGAGATATTTTCAATCATTTTTTGTATAAATAAACCCTCAAAGAGAGTATTGAGGGTGGATTCTACTACTTTGCTGTGACATTGATGTTTTTGGAATAAAAGTGCTTTGGAGAAATTTATTTGTGGCTTGCTGGATGATACTTTGAAGCTCAGGACTTTTTGTAGGATTCATGTGTCGGACTCTAGTTCAATAAGTCTTTCTATCCTATGTCTTAAGTTTTATATCTGTTTATATTATCATTGTGTCCATTTCTGAATAATTGACATAAAAGAATAAATCAGAATTTACTTGTTTGTACTCTGATTTCAGTTGTGATTATTCTAAATGTTTTCCTCTAAATTGGTTATAAGCAACGAATTCTTAATTGCTCTTGCTTCGCTAATTTAAACATATTGATTACTATAGTAAAGAATTCTTCACTGCTCTTTATTTGTAATCATTCCATTTCTTTCTTTTGAACATGTTGAAAGATTCTTGAGTTCCTTTCATCCCTTCAAAACCCATTCCATCCACTTTAATTCCTAAAAATTGTTCTATGTTTGGCTATCTTGCCCTGCAAAGCCATCTTGTGTGTAGAAGATTAATCCAGTAAAGCCATCCTTTGACTCCATAGCCCAATGGCCTGAAAATATTCAACCTTGCCCTTAGTTGGTGAATTCCACCATTTTCAAACAAACTCTTGGATTTATAACTAGCCTAAAACTTTCTAAGAAAAAAGATAAATTATAAAGAGAGAGCCCTCTCTGGATGCAGATTGGCTAGATTCTGCATCTGAAGGTTGGTTTGTGGTTACCTCGGGTATACTTTCATTTTCCACAACTTCAAGGAAAACTAAGTGATAACAGGTCTTTATAGTGCAGGGGCACCAGATCAAGTTGACAGTCCAGGATATATATTTCTTGACTGGTATCCCACCACTTCAGATGGTAGGGAATACTCATCCATTGTTACCGCAAGGGCAGAATGTCATGGAGTTTGTAGAGCGCCATTATCGACTAGGTATCCATGTCAAAGGGACACGGATACCCATTGGGGATCTAGAGAGGTTAGAGACCCGTGCTATGGCCGCAACGGTGTTGTGGATCCTGGGAAACCAGGCACTCCAGCACATCACTAGAGGGAAAATGATGCTTGCGGAGAGTGTGTTGAGTGGGACCTACTATGGGTGGGCATAGATGATGTTTTCATCATTGAAATGATAGTTTTCACTATGCAAGTGACAAGTGAACCATGAATATGCTTATGGTACAGTGTTGTGCTCTCTCTTCTTTGAGAAGATCCCGACACTTCAACCTCGCATACAGCTCCAGGATGGGGGCCCGAGGGAGCTCAGGATGCACTGGTGGGGGCGACTACTGTGCAAAGGAGGAGGTGGGGCGGTCGAACGGATATTTCAACCCAATTTTTTTGCTCATTGGGATCAGATGCCATTGTTCATAGATGACTATCCCTATAGTGGGATGATTTATTGTGGGGACCCAGATTTTCCACTGCCACCTGGTCGAGTATGGGGCCCAATGATAAGTGAAAAATTGCTAATATTTTATGTTCATTGTAAATTTCCAAAAGATTGTATATGGTACTGATTATTTCACCTTTGGTATGCAGATATAGCACTGGTAAAACTGGCGGGGTATATGGGGTGGCTTGCAATATAAGGAATTGTTGGTCCTAGTGGATCGAGAGCACCACAAAATGAGGATGCAGCAGCCGTTTTGGAGGACATCGGTCGTAGATGTGAGAGGATTCTGACTAGTGTTTCAAAGCGTAGCTGGCAAGACCTAGATGACCAGTACATAGAGCCATGTATCGGTCTACCCTCAAAGTGGCGAGGGTTCATGCAATGCATGGCGATGGCTGGACAAGGGACATGCGATCTACGAGCTGCAAGAGCATATCCATTGGCTCAGGATCCTCTAGATAGTGATTAGGTGTAGGGATAGGTTGTGCCGCCAGTTTTGAGCTTTTGTAACATCCTATGGGCATGTCATATGTATCAGAGTTGATGGACTCTAAAACATGTTATATGACACATATTATGGATATGCATCATTTTGATGGTTTATAATGTTATTGTCTTGTGCTAAATACATGTGATAAATGCCAATCTATAATATTGTTTGCAATGCTATATACATAGTGATTTTTTGAGCTAGCTACATGGCTGAATGTAATGATTTCAAGTTCACGCATCAAAAGCTTCACTCATAAATATCTTCTAAAAAGGATAGGATTATGCACATGATATACACCATTAAATTGCATGACAAGAAGCAGGGAATCTAAATGAACCTGAAGGTGGAGGACGCAATGCAAAATGGCATCGGCTAATAAACCTTGCACTACATCATATTCAGCTTGATTATTGATGGTAGTACCAATGCATACAATGTTCGAGAGAACAAGAAAATGTAAGGGGGTGAAAATGGCCCAACCTGCCGAGGCTAGATTATGGGAGTAGTGACTTGCACCATCGGCATAATCGATATAAGGTGTGGACGGGAGGTCCATCTGAAAGGTGCCACAAGACAATAAATGGGAGGATGATGAACAATGCTGGAAACCTTAGTGCAAAGTAGAAATTGAACAAAAACTACGAGAGGGAGTGATCTAGGTAAGATTTCTATTACTCACACACCGATGGTTAGGTGGTGTGTGGGAGTTACTAGAGGTGTAGCTTGTGGTCAGGCCGTGAAAGTCACCATAGACATGGATGGTGCCATTCTACTTATGGGCAGGAAAAATGAAGTCAGGGGTGGATAAGGCTTCCATGATGTCATCATCACAATAGAATATGGAGTGACTGGAGGAAGTGAGACCACATGACGCAACGAAGCTACCTGACTCATCATCATGAGAAGAAATGTTCACAAATTCACATGCACATCATCATGGGGGATGACTAAATAACAAGAAGATAAAGGATCCACTGATGTTGATCCCAGGGTGAACGCTGAAGGGTGGTCGAGCGAAACAAAAGGGGAAGTCTCAGAGGGAGCTTCCATCAAGGGTCTCATGGATGATCATAGGTAGAGGATGGTGGCCGCAGGTTCCGTCATCTCGACATAAGGAGGGGGAATGTCAATGGGAGCAGGTAAATCCTCAAGCTGGCCCGAAGAATACTACACAATTACAGGAGAGACAGATTGGTTTTGTTCAACCTCGTACTCCTGAACTACCTCTAAAGAGGTGAAATAATGCATAAGGTGGGGAAAATGGTGAGAATAATGGCCATGGAGATCACACAAAACACAAGGTTGGTTGGTGTGAATATTCTTATGTTCTTGGCTGCATTCGAGGAAGAAACAAAGGCTTCAGAGACCGTAGACTTAGAGAACACAACATTAACCATGGGCTTGATATGGGGCAACTCGGGATAGGTATGGGTGGCATGATCGATGACATCACCCAAAGCACAAGGCTTTGGAGGCTAAGGAGGAGCAAGTTCAGTTGGGGCAGCCTTGTCCTTTGATGCCCTCTTGTGAGCTTTTCCCTTTTTACTCAAACTTGTCGCAACAAGAGAAGGTTCATGTTGAGGTGGCTGAGGCACTATAGCAGCGAGAGAAGTCATTGGGACCAGTTGAACCGGAGTCAAAGCAAGATAAGGTTTGGGTTGACTAGGAGGGGTAGTGGCTAGGGGATCTAGGTACCAGATGGTGATCCCAAGGGTCAGGTTAGGAAGGGATAGGGTAGATATGACAGGTACCAAGAACACTCTAGGAGGGGTATCTAGGAAAGGTATCTGACCAGAGGGGTAATGGCAAGGTAGGACGGCTCCAAGATGGTTAACGCCTAGAGGAATCATTCCTGGAGGGTAGAGAGGGTCATGGATACTAGCTGTAGGTGAAGCGCTAAGAGGAGGGAGTCCAGAAGGCTGAATTGAAGGGCTAGGAGTAGGCTACCGAGTGCAAGGTTGTTGACTAGCCAAAGAAGGCTGCTTGAGGGAAGCCCGAGACAATTGCATCATGAAAACATTCGATGAGCTAGGATCAGAGACAGGAGGAGGAATACAAGGGAATGTACCAAGAAAAGAGGAGCCTTTGTAGACTCTAGGTGAGACACTAGTCAAGGGATCAATGGTTTGCTTACTGGACACCAAAGAAATAATGGACTCAAGGGAGGTCTAAGACTTCGGTTTGTAATATGTCAACTAGTCAATGGTGACCATCTTTCCATTATGCAGAAATGACATCCTGTGTTGGAATATGGATGGTATAGTAGACATCGCATAGGTGTAGCTATGACCCAATATAATGTTGTAATATAAGGGGGCGTCAATGACTTCTACGTCAATACAAACAGTCTTGCTCGCAAGAGTAATAGGAAAATTTCGGAACAAGCCAATGGGCGGGGAGGTGTGGCCATACCATGCTCAGAGAGTTATCATGGAAGGGACAAACTTAGGTGATTTGATTTGCTTCCAAACTGAATAGGACATCACATAGGTGGATGCCCCCTCATCAATGATACAATGAGAAACGTTGGCATTCCGAATCTTGACTAGGATTTGGAAGGTGACAGAAGCAGGGAGAGGAGGATGTTCTGACCAGTCAAAATAGAAGATGATTAATCAATCATCTGAGGGTTCTACAAAACCCATGGTATATATTAGAGCTTTTCGTTGTGAAGGGAATGACTAGAGGAGTTCCAACATTGAGATGGTAGCAGGAGATTGCGCCAAATCATCTACTATAATATACAAATGGCCAGCTTTTCTAGAAGCAACGTTTCGGCATAATGGTCCCTTATGGACCTTGGTATGAACCTCCGCCTTAGGCTGAGGGATATATAAAGGACCTTCATGTGTCGAAAGAGGCTCTATAGGACCTAAATAAGGTGGCTCAGGGATAGAGACAGCGAGAGGCTTGTTGTACTGACGGGACCGAGACTGAAGTTTGAGGTCTACAGTTATAGGTTGGTCAGAATTCATCATGAGAGTCTAGTAATCAAAAGTACCAGATGGAGGAGGTTGAGTGGCTACCTGACCTTCAGGTGGTTGGGTAGCCACAAATCCTTACTGAGGGAAAGGATTGGTAAACACAACCAACTGACTAGGCGTAGTATTGGGATGGACAGAAGGGGAGGCTTTCTATCCTCGCAATGTTCCTTGAGACTCCCACATTTGCCACATTTGTGGTAAAGAGGACAATCGTGTGTGTAATGACCATAAACACCACAACAATAACAAGGCTTGTTCCTATGAATAGGCCTGTCCTGCTTAGGCTGAGTGCCCTGTTGCTGGTTAGCAATGTTAGGTGCATTATTTTGAAGATTAGGTCTAGGATTACTAAGGGAAGATTTATTTTGAGTGCCTTTCCTCTTCTTTTTGGAAGTAGGAGGATTAGTCGCGCCCTGTTGTGCATACACTTGCCCTTGAGGGGGCGGTGGATGTTGTTGCGGGGGTTGAGAAAGAAAGGGAGGTGGTGGTGCTAATGCTTGAGGAGTTGGAGCACTACGCTACGCATATGGATAATAATGAGGTTGGGTAACATTGTGGTAAACAGGATAGGAAAACGGAGGAGGTATGTCATATCTTGGATACATGCTACTGGGAGGGGGAAAGGTGCAGGAGGTGTTGGCCCCCCCGCTGAGGGTAACCATAGCCCATGGGAGGCTGAGCGTATGGATGAGAGAGAGCTCCAATGATATCGTCGATGGCATGAGATTCCCCCGATGCATTGGCACCACCGGGTCAATGAATATTAGGTAAAACAGTATAAACATAACACGATTGAGCATAGATGGGGTCATATTTTAATGCAATATGGAGAGTGACTTCTTTGGTTTGAGGGAAATGCGATGCGACATCTTTTCCTATAGCAGGAAAAAGAGATCTAAGGAACCAGTCCATGTAGACATGGTATTCGAAGGTAGGGGCTCCACATAGGCTCTTTCTTCTCCACCATTGCTAGACATGAGCGAATAGGTAGGTTGCAGATGATTTACGGAAAGAAGTCAAAATTTTAGTACCAATGTCATAACGAAGGGGAAGCTGGAAATAAGACAAAAAATCCGGAACAAGATTCGCAAAGGTGGTATGATAGGATGAGGCCTGATCAACATACCACTCAGAAGCTTCGCTAGTAAGTGTACGTTGGAACAACTGAAGATGGACAGAGTCATCGGTAATGGATTTAGATGAACACCACATGTGGAAATATCGAACATGATTTGTAGGATCTTCTCCAGCAAGACCTTCAAACTTAGGGATGTCGGAAGGGAGCTAGGTTTGCATAGCAGGCCAACTAGTGTCATGGTGTATAGGGTCATTTATCAACTGGTTAAAATCAGGAAGACTAAGGCCTGCCATATGGGGGAGCAAAGGAGCAGGCGAGGTACTTCCTGTTATGGTCCCACTAGTAGTATTCCCAACATTAGGGTTGGGGCTACCACCAGTGTTAGGTCCTGAACCAGACATAGTGAAGGTGACAGGGGGAGAACCAGGGGAGGAACTAGAAGGGGAACCCAATGAACCAGAAGAGGAGTCGGAGTGCAGACTCAGTGGAGGACTAACTCGAATCCTACATGGAAGATTAATTCCTCCTACTGGAAACTGAGAGTGAAGGTGAGAAGTCTCCAGGATAAATGCCCTGGTGGTGCAATGATGAAGGCTCAAACATGACACAAAGGGAAGAGAGACCAACAAGGGTGAAGTGGTGCAAGATCAACTGATTAAAATGTTGAAACAAGCACAATGAGGTGCAGGATCAATTGATTACAATGTTAAAGTCTTTGCTTGGTGGTGTTAACCAAGCTCTTCTTCACTCAGGGTGTGTGTGTTAAGTGTGTAAATTTTAATTTTTAAACCCATACGTTTTTAGAGAAAAATAAAAAGTGTGTTGTCTAATTTTAAATAAACCTGCATATAACACTATATGAAACTGAAATAACAGAAAATAAACAGCTAATTATGCATTAATCAAAACCCAAGGAGGTGGGCTTCTCAACAACTAGTCTGTAAGTGGGAAAAAATCTAGTCAAAACACACCAAAATAGCCAATAGATCTAAATTCGAGAGGGACAATGATCTAAAGGTCAGATCTGCTGGAAATAGGTGCAGACTAAAGACAAAAAGTCAGAGTAAAAATTGTTGTAAATGAGGTGGCGAAAAGCCATAAACTGGAGGGAAGCGGAGGGGACCGTAGAGGAAAACCCAAAAAAAAAACTAAAATTAGGTGTTTTGGATGGATAAATAGCTAGTCTGAAGTGGATTTGAAGTTAAGGGATCAGATCTAAAAAAATTGCTGAACACACTGAAATTTTAGATAACCTGCAGCAGCTAAAACTCTTCCACAAAAGGTGGAGGGTACTGAAACCTTAGGGGGCTAGTTTCCCCATTTTTTGAGTAAAACAGAACAAGTACAGGTCCAAAACGGGTGGATATGGAGGTCATACAACCCTGAACAGAGGCCTAGACAAACCTAGAAAAATCTCAGAAAAATTCCCGCAAAATGTCCATGTCATAGTTTCTGACCTTTTTTCTCTAGTGGTCGCAGGTTTTGGCCTGTTTTCTATGCCATGCATGTTCAGGTCGCAGGTTTTGGCCCAAAAAGTATGACCTGCACTTCTGACACTCTTGGGAGCATGTTTTAGAAAAAAAATTCGTCACAGCTTCGCTAAGCCTATCACCTGCGCAATAGGTCCTAAAAGACATAGAAGTTAGAATTTTCAATGTTTTAGGGTTTTATAGGTTAAAAACAACATCAAGAAAAGAAAATCAAGAAGTGAAAGAGAAAACCTAAGGTTTGAAGCAGCTGGATATGTAGGGATATGAAGAATGACAGAGGTCATAATCATAAACCCTCGTGGAGTTGCCAGTTATTAGTATGAATCTTAATTGCAAGTGTACGAAAAAGGCTCACTTTATCCACACATAACAAACAACCATAAAAACAAATATGGCTTCCAATATATTTAGATCTACAATTAGTTGACCAAGATAAGTGCTGTAAAAATATAGGTCTATTCATTAGAAGACATTAAGCAGTAAATAAAAGCAAGAGTTGCTCCATGCATCCAATAGAAAAGACAATATTGTTTTAAAGAATAGATGTTACCAGTCGTCCTCAATGGGATGGGTTCTTGTAAGTCCTTAGCACTTCAGATCTAAAATCCCTCTCTCTTGATTGTGTAGGAAACCCAGACAAAAATGGAACTCAAAGGGAGCTCACAAGAAAAATGGTAGCAAAATATGACTATGATGGTGGATCAAAGTCGAACCAAAAGTATAGATCCAGAGTGATCTTTAGGCAACAAAAGGTAGTGAGTGATGGAAAAACCCTTCTACTTATAATAAAATATTGAGTTAGTCTAGATATTGGTGCATAATTAAAATATTATTAACCAATTCTAGATCCAACTTTTATGGAATATTTTAATATATTTGTTGGAGGGAAAAAGGATTTGACTTGGGTCAAATTCATTTATTTGTAAATAGTAAATAAATAAATGATTTATTTATTATTTTAAGGATGTGTTTGAGTAATAATCAAATAAATAATGATTTATTTAATTATTTATGAGTGATTTAGTCAAATTTAACAAGGAATATTATTTAAATAAGGTTTAAATAAGTATTCCTAGAAAATAATAAGTTAAATAATAATTTATCTAATTAATTTTCCTGATTTGGGTTAAATATGACCAGGAATATTAATTAAACTGTTTTTTAACTAATTATTCCTTGGGGAAAATCAAACAAATGTGGATTTATTTAATATTTTCTCATGGGGTTTCCTGTTTAGACCATAAACAACTTAATAAATGAGGTTTACTAAGTTATTTTTCATAATGAAAGAAATTTTACTTAGGTTAAAATTGGTCTTACATGCTGTACTTAGGTCCATCTAATAGTAATAGGCTATATAACCAAAAAATGGTTTAACAATTCCTTTCCTAGGTATAACATATGCTAAAGCCATGGATCACTACAGATTTGAAAAACCAGACATCCACTTCAAAATAGAGTTAGTATTTTTTTTCTTTTGAAATCCTTATTAAAAATTATATCTAAATTTTCATGAATATACTGAGATCATTTTTCCTCTTTGCTGATGAGGTCCCTTGAAAAAGGCTCATAACGAGCACCATGTTGCTCGTATAATTGAACTAACACTTTACTATTCTCGAATGTATCATCAACTATAGTTTGAGGGCTATGAGATATGCCAATAATATGTCTTCAAAACATGGCATTTGCACCATATGAAATGCAATCATGGAGAAAGTATTGGGACTAATAATTTGAGCACATGTCAGCCGAACATTTTTATGAATTTTGTCTCAAAAGTAGATATGATGCGCTATTAATACCCTCTAAACTGACTTTGATTTTCAAAATATCCTACCATAGAATAGTATGCAGAAGATTTGGGTGCAAAACATAGGAAAATTCAAAATGAGTTTTCAATATTAGCTTGAATGAAATCTAAACTTCCTTTTGTACTGACCTAAAATTGTAGGCGTGACCTAAAATTTTTAGCATAATGAGTAGGTATGATCATCATCCTTTAGCTCTAGGTTTGAGATGTAAAACCAAAGCTGAGTTATCCCTTTGCTTATAACCCCTGTAATTGAAAATAGATTTGAAACCTATCATTGAATTTATGTGTTGATGTTACAACTATGTGCTGGAAATGATCCTTGATATCTATTTTAGAGGCTTTCAAATCTGTCCATTACAGGAAATGTTATGCAAAATTCTTGTTTAATACTGAAGATATGTCATAACATAATATTCTTTGGGACAAGTAATTGTTATTACAATTGTCTATATGTTGGAAAAAAATAGGCCTATAATATTGTAGTTTAAATTTCCAATGGAAAATGTGCTTAGACTAGTTATACTATGCTTCAATCTATTTGGCGATCTATTTCATAATTTCCCTGAAAAAATAAATATGTTTGCAGAGTTCAGGTTATTGAAGCTATGCAAACTAAGTATTTGCTCCCATTGGCCTTTTTTTATGGGCCATCAACTAATTCAGGGAAAAATATCAAGGGTGGTTTCATTTTATATATTTATGATTCCCAACCCCATCATGTCTCCATGGGTCTTGGGCCCAACAGAAACATTCTTGGGCCCAACACAAACAATCAAGCTAAACTTCAAACTTGCAGAAATCTTCAAATTTTTGCTATTGATCATGGGGTCTTTCAAATTGATTTTTTTGATCATTCCATATGTTGGTCGCTTTAATTGTTTTAACAATTCAAGCTCCACATAAATTGTCAACCCGAGGAAGTCTGTTTATTCCAAAGACAATCACGCACTGGATATGCTCAATTCCAAAAGCAAAAATAATGTTGTAGTAAAAAGTCACACAATTATTAATCATACAAATCTAATTATTCACACCCTGTTTAATCAAAGCTGAAGTTACTTATGTTATAGTAGAAGTAATTCCTCTATTGCAGTTTTTAAGAATCCAAATAAAAGGAAATCATTCTGCAGGAAAGGAAACCAATCAACCATAACAGGGAATAGGACCCTATTCCTTTAAATAGGAACTTCAGCACCTGCTTCCTGACACTAATCACTCTGTAGAAAAGATAAACTCAAGAGAACAGGACCCTATTCCCATGAACAGGAACCTTCAACACCTGTCTCCTGTTTCTCATCACACTGCAGGAAAAAGAAAGGCAATCAATGGGAACAGGACCCTATTCCTTTGTACAGGAATCTTCAACACCTGCTTCCCAACATCAATCATACATTCAAACAAATGACAGAAATAGATCCCTTAACTTCTTAAGATTGAATGGACTAAACACATGCAGCGTTAAAGGCAACAGAATGCTCAATAAACTACAGAACTATGTAACTGGTGTTTCAGCAAACAGAATTAAAGTAAAGTACGAATATCATAAAGAAATCTAACAAACTACAGGAACAGTCGGGCGAATCTTGTGAGGAAGGCGGGCCCTTTCCTTCTCACAAGATTCCCCAGGGAAAGGATTAAATTGAAGCGCTCAAAAGGAACTTTTATTCATCTGTCAAAAGAAATGATACATTACAAATGGAGTCTAGCTCCTGTCCTCTCAAACAAAATGTTCTCCTGTAGCTTTCGAACTCCCTTCTAATGATGATGTCTCCTCTTTTTAAAGAGGAGACATCTCTTACAATTACATTAGAGAAAATCTATGTTTATCCAAAATCTGTTCTTCTTTCTTAAAACAGGGCTATTTTGTTCTTCCATAAAAAGATATTGTTACAACAGATACAAAAAGAGTACTATCTTCAGCATAATTCGTGTAACCACGTCTTCATGTTGTTGCCATTGTTCCAAAAAAATACTCTTCCAGAATCGCAAATTACGAATAGTGACGGAATTTGCGTGCCTGCTGACTGTTTCAGCAATGGAATCGACTGTTTCAGCAACGGAGTTTGACTGTTTCAACAACGGCCGATTGTTCCAGCACAACACATAAATTATCTGTGATATTTTAGACTTATGTTAGCAACAATCTACCTTCGATTAATGATGAAATATAAGAGTAATATAGAATTATATGTAAATAGATTAAATATATAGTAAAGAAGAGGATTTTATGTACCTTTGGATAAAGTGAATGAAAATGATGATGGAATCCTTTTTAAACATGGTTATAAAGGTAAGGTGGTGTCAAAATATATAGTAAAAATGATACATAGTGAGGTCCTAACATCCCCCCCAGCTGAAAGGGTTGCATGTCCTCAGGCAACTCCTAGTCTGAGTCAGAGTTTGAGTACTAACTCTGTGCATGCAAGTTGCTCAAGCAGTAGCTGGAGAAGGTGGCTTCTGTCGGAGCTCGGAATCCTCGATTGTTCTGAAATTCCTGCCATGCGACAACCTCATCTCTATCAGCCAATTGGTAGTGACACTGGTATTTTTCTATAGGCATCCATAGAATTGGAAAATGAAAATGGTAACCAATCCAGTTTTCTCCACAATGCCGAATGCATCTGCTGTAGTTAGGTACCCTGGAAAGTGTAGTTTGAATATTATCAGGGTTGAAAGGGTGATACTCTTGTCTTTCCTTGCATGAGTGTTGCCAAAACATAGTGTTGGAATTCAATGCAGCAGTCTCCTTTACTCTGATTAGCTATAGACACTTTAAAAGTGTTGAAGCCTGCAGTTGTTGTATGTACCTGTGCATTCTTGGCTTCTGCAAGAATCGGTGATATTGTGCTACAAACATAGCCGGATTTGAGGGTTCTGGTCTAATCCAAAGGAGCCGATTCTCTTCATTATGCCTACTTGCAATAAACGCAGTTTGCCAGGTGAGTTGATTGGCCAGGAATGAAACGAATGCCCTAATTTGTACATCACCTACAATTGGAGTGAGATTGACTTTTCTATTCTCAGGCATGGCCTCGTTATGGAGATAAAGTTCACACAACAAATGTTGGTCACTTTCAGGGGCCTCAGCAAAAGTCTTAACAAATTGTTCCGTAGTAAGCAATTAATGAGGTCTGCCATCCTTTATTGCCTTCAATTGAAAATAAACCAAACGTTCAGAGAGGAAGAGAGAATAATTCAAGGAGGGTTTTCGGGTAGCCATCAATTTTTGCACTAATGAAAACATCAAAACCAACTTTTCCTTTGATTCCTTGACTTCTTTCTTGGAATCCTTGAGCTGTTGCAATGTCTATTCCCAAATATCCCAGTTGGCATACATGTGATTCTGCCATGCTAACTTATGCTGCTGTAATATTTTATCTTGATCTACAGCATATTGTTTCTTCCAATTGTTCATAAGTTCTAATTGTTTCCATGGTAGGGTCTGTGTCCCAGCATTATAAGTACTAGGTTGGGGCATTGTCTGAGTGGTTGAGCTGACCAACACAGGGCGGGATATCTGTGGTTGGGGCATTGTCTGAGTGGCTGAGCTGACTAGCACAGGGCGAGATATCTGTGGTTTAGTTTCTTTTTCCAGACTTTTTGAGGGCCCTACTGGTTCTTGTGTGGCAGTAGGGCATTCTTCTTTAATTGCAGCTGATGTAGATACCTCAGATACCTGAATTTTGACTACTTTGTATCCTGCCTGTTGGTAAATATTACCACACTCATGGCACATGTATTCTCTGCATGGATCCTTCTTTTGTGTTGATGCTATGTGTGCTAGCATGTAGAGATTCAATTCTCTATCAAAGGCTTCTCGTGCCATGATTAATTCATTCTTATAGGCCTCTAGTTCTGACTTCAAAAACTCATTTTCCTCCAATAAAGATGCCATAGTGTGTGAACCCTGTGTGCTGGTTGATTCTGCTGGGGTTGCCTGCTGATCCACAGCTGTAGCTAGTTCTTGTGGAACAGCTATAGCTGGTTTCCTTGTATTATCATGCTTGGTGTATGATTCTTGTACCACAGTGGCTGGTTCTTGTGTTTCAGCCTCTGGGTAAGTGACTGGTTCTTGTGTGGCAGTCACTGTTTGAGCAATAAACGATGTCATGTTATCCTGGGGCACTGGTTCTTGTGTGACAGTGCCACCGGACGAAATGGGTTGGGAAATTTGGAATGGTGGTGAGGATTGAAGTTTTAACAGGATAGTGGCGGGGTCAGGGGAAATGGGAGTAACTCCAGTTTCAACAGTCATTTTCATTTTCCTTTTTGGTAGGAAAGCAGAGAAGTCATTGTCTTTCCTTTTCTTTGTAGGAGAAGATTCTTTTCTAGGGGAAGGGCTTTCGGAAGAAGTGAAAATTTGGGATGTGGCCCTTGTTTGTCGTTTTGAGACAGAGACTGTTGGGGTTCATCTCTTTCTTTTATGAGTAGGTGGAGATGGGGGTGTTGGAGAGTCATTGCTAGGGATAGGAATAGTGGGAAGGGATGACTCTACTAAGTGGGACGAACTTGAGGGTAGGTCAACTGGTTCTGAGGATGGAATTACTGGGGGGTCTGGGATATCGTCCAGTTGCCTTTCATAAGAACTCTCATGAGTTTCTTGGGAACTTCCGGCTTGTTGGGGAATTTCGGCTTGCTGGGGAATGAGGGGTGGATTATTCAGAGGGGGGTTTTGCTGAGCAAAACCCCTCTGAATTAATAATTGACATAAACAATGATGGGTAAGGGATAACAATGGGAATTTAACCTGTCTATAGTAATATGACATGTTTTTGATACAACCAAGCAGATAATAGGGAATATTGACTAATCGACCATTCCTCAAATGATTCATTAAAACGAAGTCGTGTTGATAGACTACCTGGTAACGCCCTTCGCATGTCAAATAGTTTTTGATGAATTCAGCTACTATCGGCCATGGTCAAGGTAATGAATGCAGACTTATACCGTGGCCTTTAAGTTCAACCGGTTCATCTAGAAGAAGAAAATCTTGCTGTGCATTTAAAATAACTTTCTTCCTACTGAACCAGCGAGCCCCTATAACCGGAAAACCTGAAACTTGTGCTATATCCTCCTCTGTGACTGAAATTCGGACCCCTTGAACCACTGAATAATTCCCCTGAATATTCTGTGTGAACTCTAAAACTTGTTGCTGATCAAATTCTCCTAACCTTTCGAAGTATGTTGTCCATCCTGCTTGTTGAAAGATTTGATAGGCCTCCGGGAACAATTGAAGAAGATTTATTGAACCAGGCTCGTGTCTGATAGCCGACCCTCCCATAGCTACTAACTTGAGTCACATGCAGAGGTGCAAATAACAGAAACACAGGCTTTGGTCAAGCTAATTGTTGCAACAGAGGATATGGAGTCTCAATGATGGCGGAAATGGATATGAAGAATGACAGAGGATTGGATGATGTGAAATGATGATTCAGTTTTTGAAATTCCCCCCCTACGTATGGTGCAATGATGTTTAAGCATGCGGAGATTGTAATCATTATGAGCAAGATCCTCTCTTTAAAATATTATTTAACTGCATTACATAAAAACCATATAGCTTATATTTTTACCTTTGCCTTTAGAATTTGAAGTATAGAGTGCTTCATAATGGCTTGATATTAATGGAAGAATCTGTAGATTTCTCTGAAACGTAGAATAGGAGCATATCAGGATCTGCTCAATACTGAATAATTTTCACCCAAAGGATCTGAAGAGTAAAAGTGGAGGACTGAAAAGCTTGTATAGCAGAGGAAAGAAATGATGTTTTAATGATGAAAAGATAAATGACAGGTTGCTGAAACTTTTGTTTCAGCAACGGAAAAATGAATGACATGTTGCTGAAACTGGTGTTTCAACAAAGGGGAAAATCAGGAAAATGGGATATAATGACTTGGGTTTAAAACAAGCGGGGGAAGTATTTGATAAGGGATAATTTCAACAGTAAGGAATGGGAAATACTAGCTGAAGGATGATATTTCAGGAATGGTAGAAGTGGGAAAAATGGAAAAAGGGAAGTAATGTAGGAATGGGATGAAAGGGATATTGCTAGGAAATGGGTTGAAATGAAGGGAAAAAGCTTCTGTGATTGAAGTTTCAGATCTTCTTATGATGAATCTGTCCTCCTTAATGAGCTTTTCCATAATCTGCAAAATTCAATTGTAATATGCCAACCCTTGACAGGGATTATTAGTTTTAAATCTAATCTAATACTAGAAATATAGTGCAGAAAATTAAATGCTGTGAGGAGCAGAAGACTCCCCTAGAAAAAGATAATGTGTATCAGTCATGCAAGCAGTCTTGAAATCCTCTTTAGAAACAGGACGTTGGTACAAACGAAGCCTATGACCATTGACTAATAGAGGTGTTTTAGAATCATCAATTGTTAGAAGTCTTACTGTTCCATTAGGAAAAACAGCATCCACTTCATATGGTCCAAGCCAACGTGTACGTAGCTTACCCTGAAAATTTTCAAACCGAGAGTCATACAATAAGGCCCAATTACCTTTTTGGAACTGCTTGTGTTTGATAATTTTATCATGCCATTTCATTATCTGTTGTTGAATCATGGTTGTTTGGTGAATGGCATCCAATCTCTTTTCATCCAATTCAAGAAGCTGCTGCAACCTAGCTATCTGCACATCAGTCAAATCAAGATTAACAGCTAAAGCAGTTCTTAGAGTTTTAATTTCAAATTCCACAGGAAAAACAACATTTTTACCATAAACCAATTCATAGGGAGAAAAACCTGTAGTGTTTCTCCAAGTAGTTCTGTAAGCCCATAGTGCTTCAGGGAGCCTTTGAGACCAATCCTTCCGGTTGTCCTTCATTGTTTTAGTTAGAATGGCTTCTAATACTTTATTTGTGCTTTCCACCTGCCCACTGGCCTGGGGGTGGTATGGTTTAGTCATTCTATGATGAATATGATATTTCTGAAGGGTAGACTTAAAACCATGAGAATTGAATGGAGGTCCTCCATCTGTAACTAGCTCTCTAGGAATTCCAAATCTAGTGAATATTTCTTCAAATAAGAAAGCTAGGACAACCTCTTCATTGGCTCTAATAAGTGCTTTGGCCTCCACCCATTTAGTCATATAGTCTGTAGAGACTAATATATAATTTCTTTGATTGGATGGAGGATTAATGGGTCCTATGAAATCCAAGGCCCATCTTTCAAATGGTTCAGAAACTACCTGGGGGTTTAATGGCATTTGATCTCTATGATTGGGTTGACCCATTCTCTGGCAGCTGTCACAAGCCCTCACATATTTCTTTGCATCCTTAAATAATGAGGGCCAACAGTAACCCATCCTCAAAATTTTGTGTGTTGTTCTTTTATCAGCAAAATGCCCTCCACAAGGGCCATCATGACAAGCTTTCAGTATGTCATACACTTCATCTTCCCTAATGCATCTTTGGATTTCCTGATCAAGCCCTGTGTAGAAAAGACACCCACTTATCCAGCTATACCTGGCACTTTGCTGAACAATTCTTCTCTTTTCTCTGTATGACAGGTGTGATGGTAATTTTCCTACAACCAAATAATTAGCAATATCTGCATACCATGGAGAGTGAGCAGAAACTGCAAACAAATAATCATCAGGAAAAGAATCATCTACTGGAATATCATTGTCAGTTTTTAACCGTGAAAGGAAATCAACTACCACATTTTCTTTACCAGGCCGATCTACAATTGTGATATCAAATTACTGCAGTAATAATAGCCATCTGGTAACTCTAGCATTTGTAACAGATTTGTTCATTAAATACTTAATAGCTGAGTGATCAGTGTGGAAAAAAGTAGAATAACCAGTGATATAGTGTCGGAATTTATTAATGGCATAAATTACTGCAAGAAACTCCTTTTCGGTAACTATATAATTAAGCTCAGCAGGGGTCATATTCTTACTGATAAAATAGATAGCATAAGGAAGATGATTCTCCTCTTGTCCCAAGACAACTCCAATTGCAGTGTCTGAAGCATCAGAAGATATATGAAAAGGGAGGGTCCAATCAGGTCCCCTCAAAATAGGAGCAGTAGATAACTGATGCTTGAGTTCTTCAAAGGCTTTCTGACAAGAATTAGTCCACTTAAATTCAGCATTTTTCATAAGCAACACAAATAATGGAGAAGCTATCTTAGAAAAATCTTTAATAAATCTTCTGTAGTATCCAGCATGTCCTAGAAAAATTCTCACATCAGTTTGTGTTTTAGGAACAGGAAGATTCTAAATGACAAATATTTTAGATGGATCTACCTGAATACCTTGAGATGAAATAAAATGTCCAAGCACTACTCCTTCACTCATCATCATATGACATTTTTCAGTACTTAGGGAGAGGTGAGCTTGTATACATCGTTTAAGTACCTTCTCAATATTTTGTAATGCATCTTCAAAAGACACACCATAAGGAGTAAAATCATCTATAAATATTTCCATAGAGTCATTCAGCATATCAGAAAAGATTCCTATAACAGCCCTCTGAAAAGTTGCTGGTGCATTACATAGCCCAAATGGAAGAACTCTATAAGAAAAAGTTCCCTAAGGGCTAGTGAAAGTGGTCTTGTCCTGGTCTTGGGGTGCAATTCTAATCTGATTATACCCACTGAATCCATCTAGAAAAGAAAAGAATTTCTTCCCTGCCAGACTATCCAACACCTCATCAATGAAAGGTAAAGGAAAGTGATCCTTTTGAGTAGCTTTGTTCAAGGCTCTGTAATCAACACATACTCTCCATTTCCCGTTTTTCTTAGGGACAATTACCAATGGGGAAACCCATTCACTGTCAGATATGGGGTATATAAATCCTGCATTAAGCAATTTCTGAAGTTCTTCTTTAACAATTTCTCGTAAATTAGGGCTCATTCATCTTTGGGGTTGACAGACTGGTCGGCATCCCTCTTTGATGTAAATTCGGTGAGTACATAGTTCAGAAGAGATCCCTTTCATCTCTGTGTAATCCCATGCAAATGCTTCCTTATTTTCATGCAATAACTTCATTAACTGCTGTGTTTCAGCAACTGTTAGATCAGGATTTATGTTTAATGTCTTGCCAGGTTAAATTTCAACTGTTATGCTTTTAGATGAGATGGTGGTTAATGTCTGAGATAAGTCTTCAGATTCAATCTTTTCTTGGGTATCTGTTTCAAAAATTGCAGTCAATTGATTGTGTGTTTCAGAAATTACAGAGGAAGGTTCACAAATAAAATTATTAACTATTTCATCCTCTGTATTGTCTTTAAGAGTTAAGGCTTGTCCAATAGTTAGAATGGGCTGAACAACATTATCATCATAATCCATCCACATAGAATCTTCATTATTAATTATGGGTGTAGCATGTGGATAAAGAGTAAGCTGTTTGGTTTCATAACCATTAGAAATTGTCATTGAACCAGATATGCAACTGATAAAGGCATCAGCTGTGGCCAGCCATGGCCTCCCCAGAATTAAAGGATGTCCCCCCAGCTTTGTTTTAGTCTGCAATACAACAAAATCAGCTGGGTAATTCCAGGATTCAACTGAGATAAGTAGATCTTCAACAACTCCTTCAGGTTTAATTGTAGAACAGTCAGCCAACTCTAGAATGGTAGGTGTATCTCTGATTGTGTTATTCAGCTGTAACAATTGTGAAGTTTCAAGAGTCATTATGTTTATTGCAGCACCTAAATCCACCATAACTTGAGGAATCATTGTTTTACCAATTTGAACTGTCATGGTAGGATGGCCGGGGTCACCATATTTCACAGGAGGGGTTTTTCCGGACATTAATGCAGATAAATCACCCATCACATGTACTATAAGGGGATCTTTAGTTTTCCTACCAGGTTTCTTAACACAAATATCCCTTATTGTTCTGGCATAAATTGGTACATCTCTTAATGCCTGTAAAAGTGGAATTTTAACATACAAGTTTTGCAATTCCCCTAAAAGATTAAAAGCAGGTGTTTCAGACGTTCTAGTTAAAACCAAACGCTCGGGGAATGGTGGTTCTATTATTTCAATACTCTTGTTAGAGGGTGGTTGTGCTTTCTTATGTTTCTCAGTTTCCTCTTTATGAGAATCAGAAGAAGTTATGTCATCAATAATAGGCTCTACTATTTTCCCGGATCTTAAATGAATATCATTACATTGCATAGTAGGAAATATAGACTGATTCTGAATATCAATGACTTGCACAACTTTATTATTGGGGTTAGGATTTGGTTGCATAGGTAGCTGGGGTCTCATTTGGTTATTTGGCAGAGCATTTGATGGCAGAGGAAGTGGTTGTTGAAATTGAGGAAATTGATTTGGATACGGGAGTTGTTGGCTTCTCCAATTTGAATTCCAAGGGTTAAAAGAAGATGGCTGCTGTGGGGGCCAAGGAGTCCACATTGTAGGATCAAAAAAGGGAGGGTTTGATTGTTGCATGGGTGGGAAATTCATTTGATTAAATCTCTGTATATTGTACTGCAGCCTTTCTACGTAGTCCTCCAGATTCTCGTCCGGCTTTTGTGCCATATTGAATAGTTCATCCTTCTTTTCTCTCGTCCGAAAGTAGTCTTGATATTTAAGCAGAAATTTCTGTTTCATCTATTCCCATGTTGTGATTACCTGGCTCCCAAGGCTCATAAACCATCTTAAAGCATTTCCTTTTAATGTTGCTCGAAACAGTTTCAACTTTTGAGCATTAGTAACATAATCATAACTTCTACATAATATATCAAATTCAAAAAGAAATTAATCTGGATCTTCAGAGGATAAACCATGGAAGTTAGGTAAAGCTGACAATGGAATGTTCTTCATAGGAGTTGCTCCTCTAGGGAGATCACTGATAGGAAATCCCAAGGTAGAGAGAGAATTTTCATCCTTTCCTTCTCCTTCACGATCTACCATGTCCTCCACCAAAGAAGCCTTCGTTGTTTCCTTCCATTGGCTGTTCTCCTACTGCACTTGCTCGATCATCAAGATCTTCTACTGGCTCCTCAATGTTTTCCACTAGTCGTCCAGTACTCTCTATTATCTCCTCAACGTGCTCTGCTGATTTGCTAGCACTTTCTTTTGACTCTCCAGCACTGACTGCTGGTTCTTTAATCACCGGCTCCTCTATGTTTTCAGGACCCACAACTTCCTCTATTTTGTAATCTGATTGAGGGGAGTGCTGAAGTTTTGGTCTTCGAGAACTTAATCTCTGTGATGATTTAGCCTTTGATACAATCTCGTCAATGAAAGTCTTTCTTCCTTCCCTTCCTTTTCCTTTGCCACCTGTGGGGTTAGTTTTCTTCTGGGTTCCACGTCCTCTCATGCAATCTGCACATCTAGAAAGAAAATATTAATGCTTTTGAAGTCTATAATTGCCTTCCCCGCCAACGGCGCCAAAATGTTGGTCGCTTTAATTGTTTTAACAATTCAAGCTCCACATAAATTGTCAACCCGAGGAGGTCTGTTTATTCCAAAGACAATCACGCACTGGATATGCTCAATTCCAAAAGCAAAATAATGTTGTAGTAAAAAGTCACACAATTATTAATCATACAAATCTAATTATTCACACCCTGTTTAATCAAAGATGAAGTTTACTTATATTATAGTAGAAGCAATTCCTCTATTGCAGTTTTTAAGAATCCAAATAAAGGGAAATCATTCTGCAGGAAAGGAAACCAATCAACCATAACAGGGAACAGGACCCTATTCCTTTAAATAGGAACTTCAGCACCTGCTGCCTGACACTAATCACTCTGTAGAAAAGATAAACTCAAGAGAACAGGACCCTATTCCCATGAACAGGAACCTTCAGCACCTGTCTCCTATTCTAATCACACTGCATGGAAAAGAAAGGCAATTAATGGGAACAGGACCCTATTCCTTTGTACAGGAATCTTCAGCACCTGCTTCCCAGTATCAATCATACATTCAAGCAAATAACAGAAATAGATCTCTCAACTTCTTAAGAATGAATGTACTAAACACATGCAGCGTTAAAGGAAACAGAATGCTCAATAAACTACAGAACTGTGTAACTGGTGTTTCAGCAAACAGAATTAAAGTAAAGTGCGAATATCATAAAGAAATCTAACAAACTACAGGAACAGTCGGGTGAATCTTGTGAGGAAGGCGGGCCCTTTCCCTCTCACAAGATTCCCCAGGGAAAGAATTAAATTGAAGTGCTCAAAAGGAACTTTTATTCATCTGTCAAAAGAAATGATACATTACAAATGGAGTCTAGCTCCTGTCCTCTCAAACACAATGTTCTCCTGTAGTTTTTGAACTCCCCTCTAATGATGATGTCTCCTCTTTTTAAAGAGGAGACATCTCTTACAATTACATTGGAGCAAATCTATGTTTATCCCAAATCTGTTCTTCTTTCTTAAAACAGGGCTATTATGTTCTTTCATAAAAAGGTATTGTTACAACAGATACAAAAAGAGTGCTATCTTCAGAATAATCCGTGTAACCACGTCTTCATGTTTTTGCCATTGTTCCACAAAATTCTCTCCCAGAATCGCAAATTACGAGTAGTGACGGAATTTGCGTGCCGCCGATCGTTTCAAGAATGAGTCGATCAAGCTTGAAGAACAGCTCGCTATTTCGGCGTAACGGAGTTTGGACTATTTTATAACGTCGATTGTTCCAAGACAACATATAAATTATCTCGCGATCTTTTAGACTTATGTTAGCAACAACTACCTTCGATTAATGATGAAATATAAGAGTAATATGGAATTATATGTAAACAGATTAAATATATAGTAAAGAAGAGGATTTTATGTACCTTTGGATAAAGTGAATGAAAATGATGATGGAATCCTTTTTAAACATGGTTATAAAGGTAAGGTGGTGTCAAAATATATAGTAAAAATGATACATAGTGAGGTCCTAACACCATACTCATGGTTATTTGGATGAATTGTATACAATCTTGCTAAAATATAAATATTTCTCCCTTTTTCGAAGAAAGAATTCATATAAAAAATTCATTTACTTCTTTTTCATGCTATCATCTTTAAAGTTTATAGGGAACACAACCGGGATGTTGATAAACTCTCCAAAGAAACACTATATTTCAATCATGGATTGTGGCATATTAGAGAGGAATGCAAAGGTACAGTCATACTTATTCTCATTGGCCACTCTGGGATTCTCATGTTCAGCTGACAGGGGGTCCATTATAGATAGCACTTTAAACAATTGTGTTTATATCTAACACTCATTTTTATTTGTTGTTTAAAAAATGATATGGTACTCTGCATATATATTTATTAAGACTCTTTGTCCCTCGACAGTTTTTTTTCTTATATGCACAATGGTTCTCTAACAATGTAGGTCCATACACTTTCTTGTTGTGCTCTAAAGACATGCTATTTTTTTGATGTTATATGTATACACACTATGTGTCTACAAAATGTAATTTTTATCTTCTTAATAAAAATTACAGTTTTTTTCTACAACAACTAAAAAAATGTTTGTTGGGGTTAAGGAAATTTAACAGTTCAATCATGCAACCAATCTTCCATTTGAAGATTCTTTGCTAGACCTTGGCTGCCAATGGACTTCCTTGATATAGGAATCCTCCAAAGATTATATAGGAAATCCTCCTTAATACTTGCTACTCTCCACACAACATTATCGAACCATGCATCAACCCTTCACAATGATTGATGACATCGTTAAGGAGTCACCTTCTCTTCCCTAAATTTTATCTAAGGCTTCTAGTTCCACATGCCTTGAGGCTTGACATCCTATCTAATCACCTTGTCTTTGTTTTTGAACTTGTCCTCTTTTTCTATAGTTGATAGAGTAACACTACAAGCTACATTTTCACTCACACTATTTATTTACCATTTAAACATGATCTAGTTTTGACTCTCATTGACCTATTTGTTGTGGTCAATAATTGGACACTAATAAGGTTATCTTATCTCATATCATTAAGTATCGTTAGAAAATTATTGTGTTATTGTGTGTGACTAGTTCTTTATCTTTGTTTCTATTCCTCTGCTGATTTAGTAGAGAAAAGTTGTGTCTTGGTGAATAGAAGTTGTATCAAATTGTTCATAATTGTAGTTGCAGAATTTTCAAGGAAATTCTACATATCTTTTCTCAATTACGTTAATTATTGGAGTTTTCTGAACTCAAAACAACTATTCGAATGGGATGTACACCAATTGTTTGAAATTATGCCCATAGACTAAAATAACAAAATTTCAGTAACCATATGGTACAATGCAGTTGGAGTATTTATTATTGGTTTTTGTTCCATTGGAAATGTAAGCCCCCACAAAGGAAGGATTTGATTATATATTTAGATGAATATATAATTTTCAATCGAGGATGTGTCTTTGTATTCGCTTAGCTATGATGTAACTTCTGTACAATAATAGACCTAGATTTTTGTATTCACTCAAAAAGTTTTTGTCCACTTTCATGAATTTGTCACTATATATCTTGATGTATGTTTTTTTTTACAGTTTATTTATAATGACAGAATAAATACAATTATTTGGTAGATTTCCCTTTCTATGGCTTGTTTAGATCAATGACAACCCCGTGCTTCTTCCTTTGAAAAGGTATGCTCCACAATTGGGATCTAAATGCCTAGTTTATTATGAGCTAAAAAGTGCATCTCCACCCAATTCCATTACAACAGTTTTATTTTGTATCAAAGAAAACATTCTCCTAGAAAATCATGCTTCCTATTTCAAGAGAAAACCATGTAAAAGTTGGATGGTGAATACCAGAAGTTGGTGTTGTGTAAGTTGTAAATATTTTTGTGAATGAATAAAAAATTCCATAAGTTTATGTTAGAAACTATAGAAGCTATTGTGTAGACAATTATCATGTGGTTCTTGAAGACGAAGAGTTTGATCCATCGCAACAAAATGTTGAATGTAAAACAAGAGCTTTATCCCTTCATAGGGATTTGTAGCAATAAATGACACATCTCCAGTAGATACCAATATTTTAAATAGTTGGTCTACACTCCAAACAGATCCTTTGAGTATTTATACCCCCTTATTAGATTCCTATTATATATAGATACTGGGAGAGAGAGAGAGAGGGGGAAAGAGAGAGAGAGAGAGAGAATATAGCTTGCTAAAGAAAACATGTGACTCTTGAAAGCTCCAACAACATTGGGGTAGAAGGCTACCTTAAAGGTAGATTTACATTTCAAAAGTTGGTGTTTCTATAATTGGTGCATGCATCACTCATTGTATGTACTATATAGATCATAAAAATCAATTTAGAAAATATTCCTAGTGTTATTTCTTTTTGAGATGGTTCTAAATTCTTAATGACAATGAAAATAGTCAATAAGGGAATATCAGAGGATAAATAATGAGTTTTTCCATATTACATAGACCATCTTGTAGAACATTCTAGATCATGTTCTAGGAAGCATAATTTTTTGAAAAAACAAAGTATGAGAGCATCAAGCTTTGACTATTTGTGAATTATTAAAAACCCACCCATAAAAATTTGAATGAGCGATTTGAAGGACAAAAAAATTGAAAGGGGTTAATAATTTCTCTCTATTTTATTAAATAAAAAGGTTATTATATAGACTAACATGTTTTGGTCAGATGTTTGAGCAACAAGGACATGTATAATTGCCCATCAGATATGCCAACAAGTCATAAGGATCTTAAATCAATTGTGCCCAACTGGTCTCAACTATGCACATGAATGGGCATTGTTAGGTATAAAATATGAAGACCTTGAAGGGCTTAAAGGACATTCAATGCTACTATTGTGACTATTCTCCAAATAAAGGTAAAACTTTTGCAGGTCCCAATTCATTTTGGATACGTTATTCTATGATTTCAAATGTGTATCTAGCATATGGGAGACCATCAATATGTATTAACAATATAATCCCAAATCCATATATTCATAAGATCTCAGCTGGGTCTATATTCTGATAACTAAAAGCAAAACCCAACAGTGTTTACTCTAGAAACATCTTCAAGAATTTTTCAACAACGCCTCTCATTGATGAGACCATTGAGCCCAATGCCTTACATTGATTAATTTATTCATTGGAAAAATGAATCAGGGACGAAAAATGGCATTGGAGATGATGGAACAGAGGACCATCATCTATAGCCCTATAGATTTTTTGAGAGCTCAAACACAACAACACTTCAACTCTCTAATTGCATCAGAGATCTTGAGGCAAACCATCAAAATCCTTCATTTCAATTCCTCAATATTTTTGGTAATTGTAACACTACTCAACTTCCCTGTATCAACAATCCTTCTCTCCAATGCCTTTGAGATCAATCTATGGCTGTAAATTTATCTTTTAGGTTTAGATTAGTAGAAGAGACATCTAGGCTTCCTAAGGGAGATTTTAATAAACATGTGTGCAGGAAATTATCTAAAAGTGTTATTTCATTGACATTGTACTCTCCTTTCTTGATTACCCTTTGATTATTTTACAAAGTTTTAATGGTGCACTGTTATGAAACCAGCTCCAAAAATAGAAGAAAAGAGAGATCAATGCCTTAGAAATTAACCATTTCGAGGGGGAAAGCTCCAATACAATACATAAATGAACAATTCTCGGATGATACAAATGACCAAAACCTCCTTCTATATATAGGAGTCCACGGGCCCAAAATATAATCCTAGCTGACCTAACAATAACAATGTAAGTGAACAATAATAAAAATATTGGGATTACAGGGGTACAAGAGTAATAATAAGGGGGTTGCATAGTAAAAATAAGGGACTAAAGTAGTAATATAGGGACCTAACATGCCCCTCTCCTTAAAAAAAGTGTTATCGTCAATGCTTGAGTAGCTCTGGGTGCTTCTGTATAAAATTCTCATCCTCCCATGTAGAATCTTTAATGGGTAAGTTCTTCCACTTGATGAGATACTCTGAAATTGATCGATTTCATAGCTATCGAGTTCTTGTTTCCGTGACCACTTCAGGTTCCAATATGAATTTTCCTTCCTCATCAAGTTTTGGAAATATTGTTTGAACTGGAATATTTTCACCTATAACCTTCTTTAAGCATGAAACATGGAAAACTGGATACACTCGTGAAGAAGCAAGAAGCTCCAATTTGTATGCCATAGTACCAATATTCTGCAACACCTTGTAAGGTCCATATTACTTTGGAAATAATTTATTATCCTTCTTAGCTTGCTTGAGGGACATTTTTTTGTATGGTTGTAGCCGTAAAAATAGACAGTCTCCTACATCAAAAATTCTCTCGCTGTGATGTTGATCTGCCTATTGCTTCATTTGATTCTGTGCCAAATTTAGGTTATCCTTTAAGAGTTGGAGAACTTCTTGTTGATGCTCAATGTGATCTTCCACTGCTTTAACCTTAGAATTTTCTCCTAAAGATTATGTGATCGGTGGTGGATGATATCCATAAAGTGCCATAAATGGCGTCATTTTTGCTGTAGTATGGAAGGAAGTGTTATGCCACCATTCAGGGAGTGCTAACCACTTGACCCATTGTGTTTGTTTATCAGATACAAAACAACGAATATATCCTTCCAAACATTTATTCACTATCATAGTTTGACCATCGGATTGAGGATGATAAGATGAGCTATGAGCTAATTGAGTAGCCAAACAAGAAAATAACTCTGTCCAAAAATTTCCAGTAAAAATGGGATCTCTGTCGCTCACAATAACCTTTGGGTTTCCATGTATATTTTGAATTGTCTCCATAAATGTAGTAGAAACTATACTTGCTTTAAATGGATGAGATAATGCACAAAAGTTTGCATACTTTGTAAGTCTATCAACTACCACCATGATGATAGTATTTCCTTCAGACTTAGGTAAACCTGTGATAAAATCCATTGAAATCTCCTCCCAATGTTGACTTGGAATGAATAAAGGTTGTAGAAGACCTGAGGTCTTAATTGTCTCAAATTTATTTTGCTCACAAACCAAACATTCCACCACAAAATTTTTAATATCATATTTAAGGCCATCCCAAAAAAACTCTTTCTTCACCCTGTCGTATGTTTTTAAAAATCTCGAGTGTCCTCCTAAAGGAGAAGTGTGCAATTCCAAAAGAATCTTTTGTTTTAGTTGGGAATTATTACAAATATATAAGCGATCTTTGTACCATAAGGAATCATTTTTCCAAATAAATGTATCAGATGTACTAAGATCTTGCTGCAGCTTTTGAATGAGTGTCCACACTTCTTCATCCTTCTTCCATTCATCCCTTGCTTCGGTTATCCAATCTGGTTGGAAAATAGAAATGGAACAAAGAAATGCTTCCACCTCTTCATTCTTTCTTGAGAGTGCATCTGCAACAACATTTAGCTTCCCTTTTTTGTAGATTATTTCAAAGTCATAACCCAACATCTTTGTGACCCATTTTTGCTGCTCTTCTGAAGATAGTCTTTGTTCCAAAAAGTGTTTAAGACTATCATGACCAGTTTTTACCTTGAAGTGTCTTCCCATTAGGTAAGTTCTCCATTTCTTTAGTGCATGCAGTATTGCTAACATTTCCTTCTCATAAATAGGTTTCTGTAAATACTTTCCTTTGATTGGACGACTTTCAAAAGCAATGGGTCCTCCTTCTTGCATTAAAACAACACCAATTCCATTTCCTGAGGCATCACATTCCACAATAAAGGTTTTTGTGAAGTCTGGCATAGCTAAGACCGGTGCTAGGCACATTGCCTCTTTAAGATGTTCAAAGGCCTTAGTTGCTTCATGAGTCCATGAAAATGCATCTTTCTTCAATAATGTTGTTAGAGGTGCTGCTATTCTCCCATAATTCTTAACAAACTTGCGATAATACCCTGTTAACCCTAGAAATCCTCACAACTGCTTTATGGTTGTGGGGACTTTCCATTCCTTAATGGCTTTAATTTTTTTAGGGTCTACCTTAACACCCTCGTGAGATACAACATGACCCAGATATTCCACCTCTTGTACTCCAAAGAAAAATTTGGATGTTTTTGCATATAATTGTTTCTCCTACAATAGTTTGAGCACCCTGTCAACATGTTGAACATGATCCTTCAAAGACCTGTTGTAGATTAGTATATCATAAAAAAATACTCGCACAAACATTCTAAGGAAAGGTTTAAAAATGGAATTCATCAACCCTTGAAATGGAGAAGGTGCATTGGAAAGGCCGAAAGGCATGACCAAAAATTCATAATGACCCTCATGAGTTTGAAATGTTGTTTTTGGAATATCTTCAATCTTCATTCTAATTTGATGATATCCTGAGCAAAGATCCAACCTGGTAAAATAAATTTCTCCATGTAATTCATCCAATAATTCATCAATCACAGGAATGGGAAATTTATCTTTAATGGTGAGCTTATTGAGATCCCTATAATCCAGACACATGTGCCATGATCCATCCTTCTTGTGCACCAATACTACTGGAGCAGAGAAAGAACTTTGACTAGGTTGAATTACAACAAAGAACTTTGACTAGGTTGAATTATACCAACCTCTAAAATTTCTGCAATCATATGTTCAATTTCATTGTTTTGGACATAAGGATATCTATAAGGCCTGATGTTTGGAGGAACACATCCTGGAATCAAATGAATAGCATGGTCATGATCACGAATAGGTGGGATTCCTTTGGGAGTTTCAAACACATTGGAATTATTGTCCAAGACTTTTTGGAGATCTAGAGAAATAGATGATTTTGATGTTGGAACTTGTAGTGAGCATAACTATGCAATTATGCCTCGTTTTTCTTTCTTCAAAATCTTTTTCATGAAAATAGAGCTTATTGTCTTTCCTGAATTCCCCGCGATACCCCGTAATTTGACATCCTTTCCTTCTGAAAAAATTTTCAAGAAAATTTCTTGAAAATTAAAAGCTACCTTCCCCAAAGATTGAAACCATTGTACTCCTAGTACAACATCAGCACCTCCCATAGGAATGGAAAGCATTGGACTATTCAGTACATATTCACCCATGGTTAGCTTGATATTATGGCATTTCCCAGAGAAATTTATTGTTCCTCCATTTGCAACCATCACTTGACAATCTAGTGCTGGGTATAGGAAACAATTCAATTCCTCGGCTACCTTACAATGAATAAAATTATGGGTACTACCTGAATCAATCAACACTATTACCTTTTTCTTCCTCATATGTCCTTCTATCTAGAGAGTTTTCGGAGTGGTAATTCCTGCCAATGCCTTACATGATATGGTCAGACTCATTTATTCCTCTTGTAGGGTTGGTTCCTAGTGTATATCCTCTTCTTTTGAAGATTCTTTTTCATTTTCTTCTTCCTCTTCACAATCTATATAAAATAATTTCTTCTCAACACACTTATGACCTTTAGTGTATTTTCTATCACAATTGTAGCAAAGCGCTTTTGCTTTTTTTTCTTCCAATTGTTGTGGTGTCAACCTTGTAGGTTGTGGAAGTCTAGGAGTAGCAACACTTCCATCTTTATATATGTGAGTGGTAGGTTTCCTTGTTGGCATAATTTTACATTCAATTTTTCTTGCCAACCTCAATGCCTTTTTCAATGATTCAGGTTCCCAAACTTGAACTTCATGTTCGATGTTATGCTTTAAAGTCCCTATGAAGATATCAATCCTTTGTTCCTCTGTAATATCAATTACCCTTATATTCAATTTTTGAAGTCCTCAATGTGATTTTCCACTAAACCCTTTTATTTGAGATTCATCAATTGGTTGAAGAAGGTATTTCTTTTTGTATCCTCATAATGTGATATCATTTCCTCTGTAAAAATTGACCAAATGAAAATATTTTTACGGGAGAAAACCCATCGACACCATACAAAAGTATTTTGTTCTAAATGTAAAGTTGTAATGCGTACCTTTTATATGTTTTGCACATTATTGAGATCAAAAATATTTCTCCATCTATAGTATCCATGTTACGGTATCCTTGCCATCAAACTTCCTCATATCCATCTTTCGAATATGATGGTTCTTCAATCCAGCATTAGAGTTTATGAAATCAATATTAACATTTATTTTATTCTCATCATGAGTTTCCTCTACTATCTTTTCGCCATTAGGAAACCTTTCTTGTATCAAATTTTCCAAACCTTCGATGTATAATTTTAGATCATTCTTCATGTTTTCCATTTTTTCATCGATCTTAGTTTCCATGTCACCTATCTTAGCTTCCATTCCAACTTCCATGCCCTCCAGATTAGCTTCCATGACTTTCTTCAAACCATCCATCTTATTTTCCATGCCTTTCTTCAAAACTTCCATTTCATTTTTTGTTTCTCTTTGCAATAGGTGCACTTTCTCTTGTAATTTTTACATCTCATGTTGCATTTCTTTGTCTTCATGAGTCATAGTAGAGCCTTCTGAAGGCTTAATGGGCGTTGAATTATTTTTAGGGGGGAATTTTAGAACCCAATAATGATATCTATTCTTCAATATGCCCTTGGAATAAATTTAAACTAATTTTTTTTAAATGAGACTTATGTAATTCAAAAAAAATACACACATTTTTCTTGCTTTTGAGGAGCTCGATATTGAAACTGAATTATCTATGTGATTTTGGATCTTCAATATCTGAAATTCGGCCCTGCAGTATCCCTCTGAATCCTCTTTCAAATGCCATAAGTCTAACATGATTTGGACTCTTCAAGGAAAATTTATGTCCAATCTCCCACAATGACCTAATTATAGAATTTTTCAGTAGAGCAAACTTGTATGACTTTCCATGTGTCACTATTTCCTCCTTTGGCTCTGAAATTTGTAGATAGGAAACTAGAGTCTGTTTACTTGCAACCACAGTTTATATAATCCCAGTCAGATGTTCAAAGAGAGAGTTATAAAATTTTTCCCATGGTCACCTCTTTGAGATGAAATTTGGGAGCCTGAAAAAATCCTAACTTCCACATATCATAACTCCAAAAATATTGCGAACCAAGATCTGACAATTTTACAGGAGGTTCTTCAAGATTTCAGCTTCGCTCTATGAAATTTTTAGCTACTGAAACCTCATATAAAAATATTTATAGCGACAATGTCGTGATGACCTTTTTAGGTTAAATTCAGGAGCCTGCAAAAAGCCCTAACTTCCATAGATCATATCTCCGAAAATAATTCCAACCAAGCTTTGAAATGTTGCTACAATGTTCCTCAGGATCTCAGCTTTTCACTCTAAAAATTTTCTCTTTTGAACCTTCGTAGAAAAAAAATTATAGCGAAAATTCCACGATGACCTCTTTGGAGCAGCAAAACACTAGAATCCAAAGCTCTGACACCAAATGTTATGAAACCATCTCCAAAAATAGAAGAAAATGGAGATCAACACCTTAGAAATTAGCCACTTCAAGGGGGAAACCTCCAATACACTACATAAATGAACAATTCTTGGATGATACAAATGACCAAAACCTCCTTCTATATATAGGAGTCCATGGGCCCACAATATAATCCTAGCTGACCTAACAATAACAATGTAAGGGAAAAATAATAACAATATTGGGGTTACAGGGGTACAACAGTAACAATAAGGGGGCTACAAAATAACAATAAGGGACTAAACTAGTAATATAGGGACCTAACATGCAGTCTAAGGTTGGAACGTAGGTAGGTAAGAAACTTACAATTGCAAAGTTTGTCGTTGTGATTCACAAGATCTAGAAATGTATCATATTGATTTATAGTTGTGTGTGTATTTCCATTATTATATGCATTGATGTTTTTCTCTTGTTGATTTTAATCATGGTGAATGTGTTAGTATGCATGGGGAGTTGTTCAAATTGTGCTATCTATCATGTGCTTGGCTTAGGAGTAATTTTCTCTATGTTTTCTTAACTTAATATATGTTTGATCTACATTAAATTCCATAACATGTTCATATTACTCTCCTTTTGAATATTTTTCTGGTGTCAGATCTTCCCATAGCTTCTTCTAAGTGCATAAAAACAATGTTTACTACTTTGTTGGAGCCATGACACATCATTTTTTGCAATGTCACCTAAACAGTAAAGTACCACAAAACTCTTTACCAAATAAAATCTACGGGTTTTTCCCTTTGGAACCTTGCATGAAACAAATATGAAAAGAAACCATGCCAAACATCCTTGAAATCCATCTATCATGGATAGTTTTGATGAGTTCTTGGATATTAGTGGCCACTCTTGGAAGGCTTTGGGACCATATAGAGAATACCCCAGCTATCTCAGGTCATTTAATGGGTGTGAAAGTTCTTGTACTGTCATGAAGTCAACCATTTTCTAGATATGGGGTTCCATAGGGATATTGATAAGATAATTGTTGGTGTGCCTAAAGACAGGAAAACACATGTTTTAAGATATAATTTCGGAAAAGGTTCACAGAGTTTCCAATATTTATTTAAAACATGATGACAATTTTATTAATAAAGTTGAAGAGGGTAGTGAGGAAACTCACTCAAAGGTTTGTCAGTCATTAATTATTGCTTCACATGAGAATAATTTTGACATTTCTTGTCTTTTTCTTAAAGAGAAACATCTTTAGGGCTTGAAATTTCAAAGGCTAGGCATAGATCCTTGGATGCATATGTAGGATAAATTTGATTCCTCTGTGATGGGAATCCAACCATATATGTAGAAGGAAATGGCTGTAGCAGAACTGCAAGAAATAAGGAGTGTTAATTGTTCAAATAAGCTTCCGCAATGTTAACCACAACAACATGTTCAGTCACGACAACTTCATTGTGTACTGCAACAAATTTTTTAGAAATCCAAAAGGTGTTCAATTCAAGGAAAGTATGGCATAAAAATATAGTGCATTTTATTAGTGCTTTCACAAGGCCACCAAATTTGTGCACAGTAACAAAGTTTATCTCAAGTGCCGATTTAGTTTCATATATTCAACACTATGGAAGTGTCTCAAAATCTGTTGCGAGACAAATAATGATCCAAATTGTTGTTCGAATAAAAGTTCTATGTGAAAATAAACTTATACATAGGGAATCAATACCATCTCCTTTCAACAAATGACAATAATGTGGTAGTGAAAATTGCAGAATCAAGGACCCTACAACCCCAAAGCATAGTATAAACATTTTGTGGTTCACCTCTATACATAGTACCTGATATTATGCAATCTCGAAAGAGTGATGGCCATGCAAGAAGTCATGAAGGTTTCAGATCTGAAGATGAATTGGAGAACAAAACCTCGTCATCTCCACAAAAATTCCCCAAAAAAAGGATTTTAACAAAATAAGCTGTAATACAAGGTAGGCCCAATTCAAAGCCCACTTGAAGAGGAAGTGGATATGGATAACTATTTTATAAAGTGAGGTATTGTTAATCAAGGTTGTCATTCATGTCAGTACGACATTGATTGAGATGTCAATATTCTTGAGATGCCTGGTTCCAAATGATGATGCCATGACTCTTGGTTGACTAGGAGACCATTTAGGAAGATGTCAAGCCACTAATGAACAAGTGTTGTCCTAAATATCCTTTGACCATAATATATGTGTAACGAAAGTACTTGAACTAGCCATGATGATGCCAAGTACCAATCAAGTGCCTTGATAGATGTTCATTGTGATCCAGACCTTAAGTGCCAATGATGATCCCTTGATAACATATCGAGGACTATACATAAATTACCACACTTGATGATGCCATACGTAATGGATCTTGATGAATTGGTTGGTGGCTATATGATGACATGGATGCTACACTACCATGATGACATGGATAACATTGATGACTCACATAATGACACTATGACCTCTTGTTGTCCCAATCACCTTCTGCACTAAAAATTCATAGAACAGTCATGAAGAAAAATAAATTTTGGCACCTTGGATGCTATAAAAATGAGTACTAGACCATCTTGAAGAGAATTTTTCCTCTTTCTATCGAATCCTTACTTGCCCCCAAACTCCCGACAGTTCATGAGAAATTGAATTTTTAAGTTGAAAAATATATATTTAATTACTAGCCGACCTACAAGCTACACTTTGATATACATGTTGGCCTCACTCGAAAAAGACGTCTCCCTTTGTTTCAAGTCGAATTCATATAAATAGAAGAGTTGACTATCACTTTTACGCACTTATTTCAGTCAAGAATTTCAGAGATAATACAATGACATGATAAAGGAGGCCGAGAAGGATATATTTGGGAAAAATAAATTGTGTTTGAAACCTTAAATTTGGATTACAAAAGAAATTAGTTCTTTGGAGGTTGAGACCTTCATTTGTAAAATCGTGCAACAAATTTGCATGACCTATATTCCAAACTCGTGGTGTCACCTTCAAAACTTGGATTGCAGAGGAAAATTTTCATAATACAAAGTTTCTGATTGCAGTCTCAATGTACAACAGCTCGGACTTGTCTAGGAGGCATAAATCATCGTTTTGTGTGGAAGGCTCAAATATTTGGAGAAATATACCTTAGTAACATACGTGTATAATATAAGCTTAGACATGTAGCCTCATCACATCTGCATTAGAAGAACTTAAACTATCGTCTCTATATATTTCCTTAGAATAGACATAGAATTCTTGGACCTGCGTTTTTAGTGAAATTCAGGCCTATTGCATTTTAAAAAGAGTTCAGATCTATGGTAAAACCTATGGATAGTTTGCAGGCCTATGTTTGATGCTACAGTGTTGTAGCAAATAATACTTTGAGTATAATTAAATATTTCTCAGATTTGGAGAATTCTTCGATCTTTTGCAAGATTTTAGAGAATTTTTAATACTCCTTGTTAAAGTTAGACCTCTTAGTAACAATTTCTTACATAGCTTTGTTGAGGGCACGTTGTTGAATTATCTTACAGTAAAGTCTTACGAAGCCTTACAAGGGATTATCAACACTCATAACATTGATCCTCATAAAATTAATCCAATGTTGAGTACAACCCTATTTTACACAATGAAATGCTCACCAACGTTTGGGGAACGATCCCCATGTTTCCATGACAATGAAAATTTAAGTGAAAATTTTACAATGTCTTAAAAAAATTAAATGTGATGCAAAAAAATTTACTTTTATTATGAAATACAGTTATATATATATATTTATTTTTACATATCATTTAATTTCTCTAAAATTTGGGGATTGTCTCCACATGCTCTTTCACTACTGCATTACAGAAACTTGGAAGAGCACATGTAACACCTTGTACAAAGGGCAGCTTGTTAATGGGATGACACTAGCAATCAAGAAGCTCAAATTTGAATTAGAAACAGATTCCTGGAGTTGTTTTATGGCAGAGTGCAAGACACTAGGTAAAATCATGTATTAGAACCTTGTGAAAATTATGGATGTAATTTCCGATTGGGATGTCAAAATCCTGATACTCCAATTCATGCCCAATGGTAGTTTAGACATGCATTTACACGGTAACTCTTCTTTATGTACAGTTTAAGGTGCACACCAATGATTTTGGAATTTCACAATTAAGCGATCCACAGCTTCGTGACAACACGCTTTCAACCATGCCGAGAGGCTCCATACGTTACCTGGCACCCGATAGTACATTTACCAGAGAATTTATTGGAAGGAAAAATCCCTCCTGAGATTGGGTTAATTAAAAACCTTTCAGTATTGTCTCTCAGCTAACTACCTCACAAGATCTATTCCAGATTCATGTGGAAATCTAAGTGGCTTTTGTATCTTGACTTGGGCCACAATCGTTTAATTGGTACAATTCCTGCAAGTTGGAAGGGCATACAGATTTTGCACTTGTTAACATTGGAACATAACTAGTTGACATTGTTTCTTCCAGAATGGATATGGAATTGAAAGCTCTCTAGACTACACCCGATCCATCAAATTCAAGCTCAGATGAAATTCTTGGTTTGCTCAAAGGCCTCAAGAGTTTAAATATCTCCATCAATAAGTTGACAGCACACATACACATCAAATATGGGGTCTAGACCAAAAAAATTCTAAAATAGGCTAGGGACTACTGCAAACGAAACATGCAATTCAAGATGAAATGAAAAAAACTCAATAAATTTGCTTCCACAACATTAAAATATGGGATTTTTACGAGTTGAACACAATGATAAAATAGAAAAATAAAAATATTCAACTTTTTCATTTCCAGAGGTTCATTTTATAAATACATGGTGAGAAGGTTGTCGACAAAGGTGAGAAAAATCTTGAGCTTACTTCCCCTCAAAGGCAATTCAGCGTCCATCTCCACAACTATGGCATCAACCAACTACCTCAAATTATGCAAAGGAGTAGAGCATCGTTCCACTTCCTCGTACTCCTGAAGAGTGTTTTTTTTTGTAGGAGGAAATAAATCATTATAAAAAAATTAAAGTAGAATCGTTCGCTTAAACTGCAGTTTAACCTTCCCTGTCGGCTATATTTGGCTTGTCATGCAATTGTTGCTTTCTTTAAACCCTTGGCATGCCATACATGCACATTATCGATCAAAATGTAATAAAAACATAAATTTTTGACTCCTCTAACAAATATCTTTAGACTACCTCAGAAGTATTCAAATTAAATCTTCAACTAATGCGAGAGAGAGGGTGAAGGGAAAATTTTTTTGGAGGTAGGAATTGGAACTAATTTAAAGTCATAAATTATAAATTAAAATAAAATTAAATGTCAAATATATATATATATATATATATATATATATATATATATAGTATTAAATTAAAAATTCATTATAAATAAATAAGATATTAAGATGCACATAAATTATTTAATAGGTAAAATTTAAAAACATAATGAATTAGTATTAGAAACCATTTTTGGAATTAAATAGGGTTAAGTAATTCATTTATCTATGACCATTTCCATGAGAGGTAGTCATAACTCACTAATGTCACATGATTTTTGAATAGTCTACTTAGCACTCATTACATCGAGTGATGCTACTTAATGCAGTTGAATCCCAAAAATGATTTCTAATAAATTAAAAGACTCAAAATTAAATTTATGTGGTTTTTTATTGTTTTAATATACATATAAAAAGCTATGATAAAATTCTCTCTCTTAAGATTTGATAGTTATTATTTTTTTTGGTCTAAGATTCCACCTATCATAATGAGGCCAATTGCCTAGATTTAGCATTATGGTATTTTTCTCATTCAACCCATTAGGATTTTGATGAGACTCTTAACTGATTACTCTCCTTTCTGCCTTTTTTTCAAACTCTGATGTTGTCCCCATTCGCACTGTACAGCCCCCACACAACATGTGTTGCCTCAGATGTTCACCTTATGACTACATTAGGGTTTTGAAGGTGTTGCTTTGGTGATGTGCCAAGAGACCTTCATGAATTCAAAACTTATCTTTCTCTAGTATGTATCGCAACCAAAATAAGCACTACTTGTGGACAGGAAATATTTCATTATTTTCTCCCTTTATCTTGACTATACTAGGGTTTGGGAGAAACCCTAATTTGTCAAGAAAGTGACTCCCTTTTTGTTTTTAACCTAGGCCTCTAAGAGGATAATCTCATTGACATTGCAGGAAAAAATTGTGAGATTTATTGCATATCATGTCACCCTAGGCCCTTGACTAGTCCTTACTCTCGAGGGTGCTTATAATCTTCTCCTTATCATCTTATCTCAAAACTGGATCACTCATATGCATCAGGGTTTACAAGGTACCTCATATAGCATTAGTGCTCATTCCCTCTCATTTCATTAGGGTTTGGGCAGGTATTTGTTGCCGAGAGTTAGCTTGGTCATATTGCACATATGTGCTTATGCTCTCCATTAATTTAGGGTTTGGATTATTATGGTCTTGTCACATATCAATGCTCCAGAAAATGTTACCAGTGTGACTAGTGTGAATCTCCCTTTGTTCTAACATTGTGTGGAGGCCATCAGTATTGATTACATCAATGAGAGTGAAGTGCTCACTATTGCAAGTGACATACACCATATCAAGAGACATAAGTCATGTATTCCTTTTATCTATGGTTGTTGGAACCTTGGTGAGGCTTTGAAAGGAGAAGCTGGTACTTGGAATGTATTGGAGCAGTAGGACATGCAAGGTCTGCATTGGGTGATATACGTGAGCTGTAGAGCTTGGATGATGATACATCTCTACCTTCGCTAAACAAATTTTTACTCCCTCTGAGCTAGGGAGAAAAACCTAACTAGCTGGAAAGGTTGCATGTTGTAAGTTTTGCAACAAGAGGCATCCCTACACGTGCTAATGTTTCCTTGGTGGTGTAGTTGGGTTGTGATAGCATTTTTGTAGATTCAGGCGTGTTCCATAGTGCCAATTTAACACATATTGGCTAATATTCCAAGACACCCATCTACAAGGATTAGTTTAGCACACCATTAATAAATAACAACATTAATAAATTACACAATTGTGGCACAACAATTGACCAAGGTGAGGTATTTGAGGTCAAGGTGAGGTATTTGAAGTTGCAACAGCATTAATAAGATTTTCTCCTTTTACGACACTGATTTGCATGCTTTCTCATGGTGGTAGTATTATCTTTATCATGTATGTTTCACTTTCGAATCAGTGTTTACTTGTTCCTTGCCATATCGATGATCAATTGTGAACTACTTTGAAATTAACTTCTGGCATTTTCTTATTCTTAAGAGTGTCTACCAGGGAGTGTTAGTGAATTCTAGGTGTCCCATGGACGAAGTGTATTAGAAGAATTTCATAATAGGACAAAGCAGTTTTAGACAAAGGGAGACTTTGGGCTAGACAAAGCACTATTTTTTCAATGACTTTGTTGGGTTCCCAAGTCACAAAATAAGTAAGGCTATCTATGAATATGAGTGTTTGATAGCGAGTATTAGCAAGTTCTAAGTGTGCTAAGGAAGGAGTCACAAGGTATGCTATGAAGTGCCAAGGAATGATATAATGCTAGGAAATCATGCCAAGATGTGCCAAGTTCTAGGGTGTGCCAATGTGTGTGAAGGATTGTTAGGGAGTGTGTTAGAGAAACACAAGGGAGAACCATGTCATATTGCATGGAAATGAATGAATAAGACTGTGTGACAGGGAGTTTGAACGAGTTCCAAGTGTGCTAAGGAGGAATGACAAGGCATGCGTGACAGTCCTAAGGAATGATAGAGTGTTAAGGAGGGAGTGATAAGGTATGATAGGTAGTGCCAAGGCATGCTAGAGTTCTAGGGAAACATGCCAAGATGTACCAAGTGCCAAGGTGTGCCAATGTGTGTTAAGGAGTGTTAGGGAAACACAAGGGACAACTAGGTCAAAATGCATGGAAATGAATGAATTAGAAGAGTGTGTGACAGGGAGTGACATGTTATATTATTCAGTGCTAAGGCATGATAGAGTGCTAGGGAAGCATTTATACAAGATGTGCCAGGTGCCAGGGTGTGCCAACATGTGCTAGGAAGTGTTACAAGATGCCAGGGAAATAGAAGGGAGCACTAGGTCAAAATAATGCATGGAAATGAATGAATAAATTTTTTTGACAGGAAGTGTCAGTGAGTTTTAGGTGTGCTAAGGAGGGAGTGAAAATATATTTTAGGCAGTGCTACGATATGCTAGAGGCTAGCGAAACACGCCAAGATGTCCTATGTGCTAGGGTGTGCCATTGCATGCTAGGGAATTTTAGGGAGTGCCACGAAAGCACAAGGTAGCAGTAGTTTCAAATGCATTCAAATGAATTAATAAGAGTGTGACATGGAGTGTAAGTGAGTTCTAGGTGTGTTAAGGAGGGAATGAAAAGGTATGCTAGGTAGTGCCAAGGAATGTTAGATTTCCAAGGCGACATGCGAAAATGTTTCAGGTGCTAGGGTGTGCTAATGTGTGCCATGGAGTGTTAGGGAGTGAAATGGAAACACAAGGGGAAACTAGTTCAAAATGCATGGAAATGAAGGTCGAATAAGAGTTAGTGAAAGGTAGTGTCTGTAAGTTTGAGGTGTGTTAAGGAGGGAGTGACAAGGTTATATGCTAGGTCGTGTCAAGGCATGGTAGAGTACCACGACATGTTAGGGGGTGGTAAGTTGTGCTAGGGAGTGCCAAAACATGCCAAGGAATGGAGGGAGTGCTAACACATGCCACATAGAGTCCAGGGATTATTATATATGCCAAGTGTTATGACATGCCAATATGTAAACTATGTTGCTCAATCGTTTTATGGCCATAGTTGGACATGAGCCTTGACTTGGTATCTTGTAACTTGTTAAGTGGGTTAAGTTGAAATTGTACATGAGTAGACTAAGATGAGTTATAGTCAATTCTTAGGTGAAAAAGGCATAGTCTAGTTGTAGTAATCGTACCTTGGTCAAGTTGTTGTAGTCGAGATAAGACTTGGTTGGGTTACCAAGTCGCAAAAAAATTAAGGGTAGTTGTGAGGGCATGATAGCTAAGGAGTTCCAGGGCGTTACAAGGAATGAAAAGGCATCCTAACACATGATATAAATTTTCAATGTATTATGAAGAGTGTTAGGGAGTGCAAGGGAATCAAAAGGGAGAACTAGGTGAAAATGCATGGAAATGAACAAATAAGAGTATGTGCCAAGGAGTGTCAATGAATTCCAAGTGTCTCAAGGAGAAGTTCATAATAGGACTTGTAGGAGGAAATCCTACAGTTACAATAAGGGGTTGGTCAAAGCAGTTTCAGATAAAGGGATAATTTGGGTTGGGCACAACATTGTTTTTCCAATGACTTGGTTGGGTTCCCAAGTCACAAAAAAAGTAAGGCTATTTATGAGGGCATGAAAACTAGGGAGTGATAAGGTGTGCCAAAGAATGCCAGGAAGTACTAACACATGATAGACAATTCCAAGAAATGTTAGGCATGATAAGAAAAGGAAAATGTTAAGCCATGCCAAGATGTGCCAAGTGCTTTGGTGTGGTGGTAACACATGCTAGGGAGTGCTAGGTCCAAGTGCTAGTGAAACACAAGGGAGAAATAGTTTAAAATGCATGGAAATGAAGTGTCAACGAGTTCCAGGTGTGATAAAGATGGAGTGACAAGGTATGTTATGCAATTCCAAGGCATGCTAGAGTCTCAAGGAAGCATACCAAGATGTTTCAAATTCCAGGGTGTGCCAATGTGTGTTAAGGAGGACTAGGTTAAAATGCATGGAAATGAGTGAATAAGAGTGTGACATGGAGTGTCAGCGAGTTCTGGGTGTGCTAAGGAAAGAGTGGCAAGGTGTTCTAGCCAGTGCTATGTCATTCTAGAGTGCCAGGGTGGCATGCGACCAAGATGTGTTAGGTGCCAGAGTCTTCTAACATGCATTAGGAAGTGTTAGGGAGTGTCAAGGAAACACAAGGGAGCACTAGGTAAAATTATTGCATGGAAATGAACAAATAATATTTTTGTGACAGGAAGTGTCAGTGATTTCCAGGTGTGCTAAGGAGGGAGTGACAAGGTATGCTAGAGGTCAAGGAAACATGCCAATATGTGCCAGGTTATAAGGTGTGCCAATGCATGTCAGGGAGTGCTATGGAGTGCCAAGGAAAGTCAAGGAATTACTAGTTTCAAATGCATGGAAATGAATAAGAGTGTGTGACAGGGAGTTCCAGTGAGTTATAGGTGTGCTAAGGAGGGAGTGAAAATGTATGCTAGGTAGTTCGACAAAATTTTAGATTGTAAGAGTGACATGCCAAGATGTGTCAGGTGTCAGGGTGTTCCAATGTGTGCGAAGGAGTGTTAGGGAATTCCACAGAAACGCAAGGATGGTCAAGAAAAAAAATAGAGAAACAAGTTGAAATACAGGGATATGAACACATAAGAGGGTAAATAAGTCATCCATTTACCATTTTTGTGGGGGACATGCTAGGAACACCAAAACTAGGTGCGAGTAGGTTCCATGTGCCAAGTGTTAGTGCATTCTATGTGCCAAAGCATACCAAGTCATCTCAATCCATGTCATATATGCTAAGAATTTCCAAGCGCTAACATGTGCCAAGTGCCAATGTGTGTCAGGGAGTGTTATGCATGCTATGAAGTGGCAAGGCATGTCAAAAAGTGCTAAGTAGAGAGTGCCAATTCATGTTGAGGAGTGTTAGGGAGTATTAAGAAAACACAAGGGAGCACTAGTTCAAAATACATGGAAGTGAATGAAGATGATGGTGTGTTAGGGAATTGAAATGAGTGATAGTTTTCATGCCAAGGTGAGAGTGAGAAGGTATTCTAAGCATTCACACACCATATTGACCACCCACTTCTTACCATTCCCACACCATAAAAATGTCATTCTTAAAATCTCTTGTGTATTTTCCTAATGTCATTCAAGTAGAATCTCACAATAACTTAAGTCAGTAATGGTGCAATCATTTTTTTATTCTCTTAAAGGAACTATTTCTAGACATGCACCCCATAAAACATAAATCATCGAGTGAAAATGAATGGAAATGAGTGAATAAGAGGGTGTGTTGGGGGTGTCAACGAGTGTCAAATGTGGCAAAGGGGGAGTGATAAAGCATGCTAGGGAATTCTATGACATTTCAAGAAGTGTCAGGGTGTGCTAATATGTGCTAGATAGTGCCAAGACATGCCATGTGTTAAGGCATGACAAGATGTGATAGGTGTTAGGGTATGCAAACACATGTCAAGGGGTGTCAGGAAGCAAAGGGGAACACCAAGCTAAAAGTCAAATAAATGAACACATATGAGGGTTAATAATCCAGGACCTTACCTTTTCAAGAGGGAAATGCTAGGCATACCAACACTACTGCCAATACATGCCAATCGCCAAGTTTTAGTGTGTCTTAAGTGCCAAATAATCTTCTACTACATCTCTCTTAATTGTGAATAATTGATCTCAAATAAATTTTATCTTAAACCATGCCAAGGAATTCTAGGGCATCCAAACACATGCCAAGAATTTTCAAGTGCCACTAAGTGCCAAGAGCCAATATGTGCTAGGGAGTTATAGGGCATGTTATGGAGCTCCACATTTGCTAAGGAGGGACTAACAAGATATGCTAGATATTTCGAAGGCATGCTAGACTGATAGGGAAGCATACCAAGATGTGCCAAGTGCCGATGTGTATTGAGTGTTAGCTAGTTATAGGAAAAAATAAGGGAGCACTATGTAAAAATGCATGGAAATCAATGAATAAGAGTGTGTGACAGGGAGTGTCAACAAGTTCCAGGTATGCTAAGGAGGGAGTGACATGGTATTCTAGGAAGTTTTAAGTCATGCTATTGTGCCAGAGTGGCATGTGGCCAATATGTGCCAGGTTCCATGGTGTGCCAACACATGGTAGGAAGTGTTAGGGAGTCCTAGGGACACACAATGGAGAACTAGGTGAAAACAATGCATGCAAATGAACAATTAAGATATTGTGACAGTAAGTGTTAGTGAGTTCCAGGTGTGATAAGGAGGGAGTGACAAGGTATGCTAGGTAGTGCTAAGATATGCTAGAGGTTAGGGAAACATGCTAAGATGTGCCAATTACTAGGTTGTGCCAATGCATGTTAGGGAGTGTTATGGAGTGCCACATAAAAATAAGGAAGCAATAGTTTCAAATGCATGGAACTGAATGAATAAGAGTGTGTGACAAGAATTGTTAGCAAATTCTAGATGTGCTAAAGAGGGAGTGACAATGTATATTAGCTAGTGCCAAAGAATGGTAGAGTTCTAGAGCGACATGCCAAGATGTGCCAAGTTCCATGGTGTGCCAATGTGTGTTAGGAAGTGTTAGGGAGTGCCACAGAAACATAAGGGAGAACTATTTCAAAATGCATGGAAATGAATGAATATATAGTGTGTGATAACGAGTGTCAGCAAGTTCCAACTGTGCTAAGGAGGGAATGAAAAGGTTATTATATGCTAGGAAATGCCAAGGCATGGTAGAGTTCCAGGGCATGTCAGCGAATTTTAGGGCATGTTAGGGAGTTCCAAGCATGTTAATGAATGCAAGGGATGCTAACATGTGCCACATAGTGACAATGGATTGTTAGATGTTCCAAGTGTTATGGCATGTCAAGATGTAAACTATGTTGCTCAGTTGTTTTATGGCCATGATTGGACGTGAGCCTTGACTTAGTAACTTGTTAAGTCAGATGTGTTAATATTGGCCATGAGTAACCTAAGATTAGTAATAAGCCATTAATAGGTGAACAAGGCATAGTCTAGTTATAGTAAATAAAAATTGGTTAAGTTGTTGTAGTCTACGAAGGACTTGGTTGGGTTCCCAAGTCTATAACAAATGAGGGTAGTTATGAGGACATGGCAGGTAAGGAGTGCCAGGGTGTCCCAATGAGTTTAAATGTGTGCTAACACATTCTGGTTAGTGTTAATGCATGACGAGGAGTGTTTGGGAGTTTTAGGGCATCACAAGGGAGAACTAGTAAAAAGTGCATCGAAACGAATGAATAAGAGTGTTTTCTAGGGAGTGTCAGTTAATTTCAGGTGTCCCATGGATGAAGTGTGTTAGGAAAATTTCATAATAGGACTTGAAGGATGCAAGCCTATGATTGTGATAAGGGGATGGACGAAGAAATTTAAGACAAAGGGAGACTTTGTGCTAGACACAGTACTATTTTTCAATGACTTGGTTGGGTTCCCAAGTCACAAAAAAGATAAGGTTATCTATGAGGGCGTGACAACTAGGGAGTGAAAAGGTGTGTAGCGAATCCCAGAAAGTGCCAACATGTGCTAGAAAGTTCCAAGGAATTTTAAGCATTACAATATGTGCTAAGTGCTAGGGTTTGGCGCCAACGCATGTTAGGGAGTGCCACAGAAAGAGAACGGAGGACTAGTTTCAATTTCATGGAAATGAATGAATACGATTTTATGATAGGGAGTGTTAGCAAGTTCTATGTGTGCTAAGGAGGGAGTGACTAGGAACCCTAGGCAATTCCAAGGCATGATAGGGTGATAGGAAAGCATGCCAAGATGTGAAAAGTTCTAGGGTGTGCCAATGTGTGCCAAGGAGCGTTAGGGAGTGCTAGAGAAACACAAGGGATCACTATGCCATAATGCATGGAAATGAATTAATATGAGTGTGTGACAAGGCGTTTCAATGAGTTCCAAGTGTGATAAGGAGGACTGACAAGGCATGATTGGTAGTGCTAAGGAATTATAGAGTACTAGGGTGGCATGTGGCCAAGATGTGCCAATGCGTGCAAGGAAGTTCTAACTAGGAGTGCCAAGGAAACAGAAGGGAGCACTACATAAAAATGCATGGAAGTGAAAAAATAAAATTTTATGATTGGAAGTGTCAGTGACTTCCATGTGTGCTAAGGAGGGAGTGAAAAGATATGCTAGGCAGTGTTAAGGCATTCTAGAGGCTAGAACGACATGCCAATATGTCCTAGGTGCTAGGGTGTACCAACATGTGCCAATGAGTGTTAAGGAATGCTATGGAAACACAAGGGAGCACTAGGTAAAAATGCATGGAAATGAATAAATAATAGTTTGTGATTTGGAGTTTCAATGAGCTCTAGGCGTGCTAAGGGAAAAGTGAAGAGGTATGTTAGGCAGTGCCAAGGAATGCTAGAGTGCTAGGGTGACATACCAAGATGTGCCAGGTGTTAGGGTGTGCCAATGAGTGCTAGGGAGTGTCAGGTAAACACAAGGAAGCACTAGATCAAAATGCATGGAAATGAATGAATAAGAGTGTGTGATAGGGAAATTCAATGAGTTCTAGGTGTGTTAAGGAGGGAGTGACAAGGTTATATGCTAGGAAATGCCAAGATATGTTAAACTACCAAGGTGTGTCATGAAGTGCTAGGGTGTGTTAGGTAGTGTAAAATCATGTCAAGGAATGTAGGGGATGCTATCACATGCAACATAATTACAATGAATTTAAGACATGTCAAGTTTTATGGCATGTCTAGATGTAAACTATGTTGCTTAGTTTTTTTACGACCATAGTTTGATGTGATTAGCCTTGTTTTGGTAACTTGTTAAGTGGGATCAATTGAGATTGGACATGAGTAGTATAAGATGATTTACATGTATTTATTAGGTGAACAAGGCATATGTTGAATTTCCACGACATATGAGAATTTGGGTTTGGTCTTAGAATATTTGATGCAAAAACACTCAAGTGGCACAAGACATCTACTTTGCACAATGAAATATACACACATCATGGAATCAACTAGTGCACATGAAAATTGTTAACTTTTTCAAACCATTCTTTGTTAAATTACAAAATATAATAGAATAGGCTAGAGCTCTTGTACGAGGGATGATGGCCCTTTACAATCACACTAATACAAGGAATACAAGTAGGGCTTGGTGTTAGTCCTTTGAGAACCAATATAACTTGAACAAGACAACACGTGAGCTACTTTTCGATGGTGTCCACACATATCCCTTTCAATCCACATGTCTTGAACACATCTGGTAGATCCTCTTGCCTCCCATTATGCAACTCCTGAATCTTCCTCTATCAATGAACTCAACTCCTTTATGTTACTGAACTCGGCTCAAAAAGAAATTCCCTCTATCTACCTCTTTTTTCCATTAAGGTCTACAACACTTAAGGTTTTCGACCAGTTGTTCACAACTCCATTGTCAACAACTCTTTGGTCTGCCTACTTTTTCCATACTGTTGCTCCAAGATGACAAGTCTAGGTATATTGATTTTTCCCTTCTTCTCAATGACACAATCCTCTACAATAAAGTGAATTAGGGCTAGCTGTCTAGCTCACTTGATTGCTACTTTAGTCCTTCAAAGTCTTCACGTCCTTAGGCCCAATACACCTACCCTTCTACCAATCTTGTTTTCCTTCAAAAGTATGAGACTTGGAGCTCTTCTTTGACAGTCACTTAACAACCCTCCAATTGTACTTGGTCTGCCATCAATTTTCCTAACCACAGCAAATTATTTTACTAATCTAGTGCCCACAACACTGCCCCCATCTAGGGCTCTTCAAATATGCCACCTAATAGTGATTTTAATCCTATCAAAATCAATATTCTTGTGTACCAATTTCTTTGTTTTCTAATCTATGAAAAAATCTAAACTACTCATCTTATAATACTTACAACAATCTGTAGATGACTGAACTAGGGTCAAAAATCATCCATTAACAGTCCATTGACTAACTATTTATAGGCTTCTTGGAATCTCTGCCCAAAACTCTATGGATAGTCCAACAAAATCTACTCGTCTTCATGTAAATTCATTCCTCATATGGAACATTTATTCTACTCCATATTCTACTCAGGTTCAACCTTCCTTTGGATTTTATATCTCCGCACATACTTATGCAAACCATCTTCCAAATTTTTGGTATATATTGCAGAGATAAACCTCTCTCTAAGGGTCACAACCCCTCTTCTTCTATGTAGATTTGTCAGGGTCTTAATAGCATACCTTATGGATTTAACATGCTAGGAAACCTCCCTAAATAGGGAATTGTACTTCTATTCTAATTTCTTTAGAAGAAACCATATCCACCCATAGAAAAAATGATAACTCTTTCCTCCATAAGGGACTTGGCCTAGCTCATATGAATCCATAGATTTTGGTCATTTCTTTTACTGAATCTTGACCTAAAATTTAGATCTCTACGACCCTCAAACTATGGTTACCTCAGTCAATATTACAATTGTGAATACTTATGTTCTGGACCTAAATTCTAGTGTAGACCCTCCTCCATTTGTGTTGGTCTTTACCACAAACCTTGCAACCTTGTAACCACCACAAGGTATGGTCTCAACCCTCTCTACTATTTCAAAATTTGATGCGTCCTTCACATAGAAACACCACTGAAATCACATGTCCAAATTCTCATGAGTAGCCTCTCTTGAGCTTGATCTGGCATAATAGAAACAAAAATATGCCTTCATACTTCATATCTCGAACCCATTAAGGTATGTGACATTCGTCTGAACCCTCACATGATGATCTTAATCTTGGTGGATGACCATGGACTCCCTTTAGCAATGCTTACTCAACCCTCTAATTTGACCTACTTTAGGACTACATCTCTCCTGGCCTCCTTGATCAAATGAGCTCATTCTCACTTGATGTTATTTCCTTTATACAAGGCTTCCTTAAATAGATTTTCCTAGCTAGGCCTCTCAAGAAAACTCTAGAACTTATGAACATTATCTACTTAGACCTTAGGAAATATTATTTTTTCTTTTTAATTTTCTTTTAGATTTTAAACCCCATCTTGGGTCCAAAGTCCCTTCGCTTGGGTTATTTTCCCACAAAGCCTTTTGTGTCCAAACTCACACAAACCCATCTCACTAGTCTTGTGGAGTACCTCCCAAGCTACACAATTCAACAACATAGTGTAGTTCTAGTAATCCTAACTTTTTCAAGCTACTATAGTCAAGAGAGGACTTGGTTGGGTTCCCAAGTTGAAAATTAAGTAAGGGTAGTTGTGAGGTAACGATAACTAGGAAGGGTTATGGCATGCCAAGGAATCAAAAGACATGCTAACACATGCTCGACAATGTCAATGCATGTTGAGGAGTGTTAACTAGTGTCGAGGCATCACAAGGAAGAACTAGGTCAAAATGCATTGAAATTAAGAAATAAGAGCGTGTTCTAGGGCGTGTCAGTGAATTCAAGTGTGCTAAGGATGAAGTGTTGTTATGCGGAATTGTGAATTACAGATAAATCATTTTTCCCTAGATAGGTGCTAATCTAGAACAACAGGTCAAATACTTTATGACTATATTTCCTAACTATAAATAGACACACAAAATGAAACAAGAATCTTACTTGGAGTCCAAGCTATTCCAAAATCTACTTCTGTCGCTTTTTTTGTAGCTTCAAATTCGAGCTGGCTGTGAAAAATATTTCTTGCAAGAATAAACACTAAACAACAAGAGATAGCAATACTATAGATGTTTACTCAAGTTATTTAGCTAAACCAATAAATCATAAACCATATACATCAAATAAGAAATCATGATATGGAAAATCAAAGCTTATACAGATGCATATAGGGAACAATAAGCAGTAATCTTTATTAATGATAGAAGGGGAGGTTACAACTCAGTTATTGATTTAGTGTCACCATCTCCAGCAGCATCCCAGCCTCATCACAATGCAGATATCTCCAGAAATATGGCACTCAAATCAACTCCTCAATTGAAATTCCACCAACATTTCTCTACACAAATTCTTCCTTATCAAACACTAATATCTATGATAAATTTATAGAGGAGCTGAAGGTAGTTTTACAATCAATGACTTTACAATAATAAGAAATACATGTTCTGAATATTGTAGATTTCAAATGGACACAAGGATTCGAAGTTTGACACATGTGAACTCTTCTAGAAGGGACTGGTCAAGTGGAGATTCTAGAACAATGAGAATTTCTCTCCGAATGTGACCAACGCACCTATGAGTGTTGGGAAATGCTTTGCAGAGCAGCCTTGAAAGGAGCTACCTACATATGCAATGCACTTAGTCCCTTTAGAGACATCATTGATGAGCTCTCATTTGATATGTTATAAACTTCAAATTTTGGAAAACTTTGCAGATGAAATTCATGAATAACTTGTCTTGTTCTTTGTCTTAGGGCATGTAGTAGCTAAAATAATAGAGGATGATAGACACTATTCATTATTCCTAGAGATTATTTCTAGTTAACCATGTCATTGGGAATGATGCCCAATTTTACCTATAACAGATTTCCCCCTAAAGCATGAAGTGAGAGTAATAATAATAATATTTTGATTGAGATGATTTACATTGTGAAGGGCTGGAGATGAAGTGGAGTGGTGACCTACATCAATCTTACAATACATTACATCATGATATATCCTCTTGATCATAATTGCCGAGGGTAGGCATTCCAATTTTCAACACATAGACAATCTAATAACATGTACATAAGTCAGAAAGTCATCTACATTGGAATGTTGCCCAATACAAACTTTCCTACAGATATAGGCCCATGTTCAGATGACGATCTGTACATAACTTCATTGTACATATTATGTGTACAAAAATCCTAAAATCACAGCCCGGATGGATGAAACTAGATCCGGGGTATTCTTGTCTCATTCACTCGATCATTAGGGTACAAGTCTAGCCATGCAAATATATGATTTGTAGTCGAACAAGGAAAGACATCGTTTGATTACCAGCCAATGATGTAAGCTATTAAGAAACACGAGAGAACCACCATTGATGTCAATGGCCCTCAAGTTACTGCAGTACATTTCATAAGGCGTGAATAAATGGTTTGATGTCGAACAACAAACAAAATATTACTGTCCAAAGTCCATAAGTGAGGATCTTGTCGATGTTGTAACAAGCCTCATGGTACTGGAATATAATTTTTCTAAGTGAAATTCATGTATAATGATTTGTCGTCGACAGAAAGCCACCTTATTGCGAAATGGGAGTTACTGATTTCAGAGACAAAGGTGTGACTTGATATAGAAATTTTCGGGGATGACGGTCATGAGAATGAAGGTTTATGAGTATTGCAGAAGGATGAGTATTGACTGGATGACTTCTCTTTAACATATCGGCAACACTGAGATGAGTTGGCATCATTGACCCAAAATCGAGGTAAAGGTATGATGAACCATAGGTGTGAATGAACCGTCAAGAATATTACCCAACCCAAATAGTCACGGACATGGAGTGAAGTGTCATGTCCAAGAGTGACTTGCAACCATAAATAATTCAGCTCACTTTTCCCAAATTTTCCCCGGTAATTTGTCGACCAATACCACTTTATTTTTTAACAAGCTTAAGGAGGATAAAATTTTCTTGATCTATAATTCAACCCTTCGAGCGAATAAAGTATCACTATTTAATAATTTAATGAGTCTAGCAATGAATAAAACTTGATCCTTGCCATCATCGACAAGCCTATCACTATTTTATGTTTTAACAAGCTTAACGACAATGATAGCTCCACCCTTTTTCATATTTAGAGAGCTTTAGTAAGAGGATGAAAGAAAACTCCATAAGTACTTTTTCGTAAAGTTGTCGCTCAGATCTGAAAAAGTGTAAAATAATATCTGAGAGAACCTATTTATTCATGTTAGACCAAGGTATTCCTTTTTCTTAAATAATCTATCTCAGTCCGGAAAAGGGTTAAACTTATACTTAGTAGATATCAATTCAGTTACTTTTACGATCTTGAAAAGACAAGTGCTTGGAAATATTTTCACATTATTGGAGTCTGAAAAGAGCTGAAAGAAGACTTCAGGGGTTCCTTTTTCACTGTTATCAAAGGTCGAAAAATAGATAAAAGTGCACTTCAAATCCTCTTTTCATTTTTAACAAATATAGAAAAATAAGGAGAAAAAATATGCTTTGTGGTCAAATCATTCTTGAAATAATTTTTCACGACTAATATGTTCATCGATTGTAAGACTTGTTCAGAACAACATCAAATGGATTAAAAATACCTGTTTCATGATAAAAAGCATAATAAAACCATAGTAATAGCAATAAATTCAATTTGCAAATAATTAGATGACTAGTAAAAGTAGTTTTACTATTCATTTTTACCATTCCATAGTTACCATTATCATTTTGGAGCTTTAAACCTGATTTTTCCCCCGAACTTCAGCTACTGATTGTGATCATTTCTGTGGATGGATTTCATTGCCGTTTGATCTAGGTTAGTGATATGAACCTCCTCCTTCTTTCAGTAATCATTTCATTTCTAATTTCTGCAAATTTTTAGGGTTTTGGGGTCCATAGGGTAAATTCTGCCAAAAAAGAGGGAAACACACCCTTGGCTATCGAAACCTGCATTGCATAGCAAGTAAATTAAAGGCTACATACATATACAATGCACTATCTCTTGTTAGGAAGTGCGTTGGCCACAATCTACATTTTTGGTTTTTACATTATGCCCAAAATTTGCCCAATTTTTTGCAATTAATGGAATCTAATGGTTCTTATGATTGTATTTCAGTTCTCCATCGGATTACAATGAGGATTACATGGACGAAAAGAGAACATGAAGAAAATGATATGAATGCCTTAAATGATCTAGGTACAGTAAGAGCCCTAAGAGATTGTGGACTGCTTAAATACTTCAAATTGTCAGGGATGAGGCAAGAAATAGAACTTTTGGAGTTCTTAGTTCAAGCATGGGATCCAGATATTGAGGCATTTCATATTAAGAGCCAAGTGGTTCCCATAACAGTCGAGGATGTATCCTTTCTTATAGGTTTTTCGACGAGAGGCTTGACTATTTCGTTCTTAGGGTCTGTTTTTGGAGGAGAGACAGTGAGAGATTATGTTTTGCAATATTTTTATCGAAGGGAAAAACCAAGCATAGATGGAAAGATAAACATCCAGGATGTTAAATATTTTCCTTTGAGAACTATCCTTTTCACGATCACAAAACTTGCTAGCAAAGTTACACTACATGTAGTGAATAGATCATATATGCAGTACACACTAGAGTGTTTGGAGCTAATAGTCTTCAACTGGTCTGAATCTATTCTTTCTCAGATAAAGGAACAACTGAACAAAGAAAAGGGAGGAAGGAAGAAGAATTTTAGTTATGGTTCGATCCTTATATCCTTCTCTTTGGAATGGATTCCATTGATGCAGCCACAACATCTGACATTGGATATGTCTAATCCTAGAGATCCACGGATGCAGAGATGGGTAGAACTCATGGGTAGGAATGTAGGCCAGTATACCATTTTGTTATTGACTGCATTATTTACCTGGTTCTGGCGACAGATTGTCACCATTGATGAGTATGCATACATAGGAATTGATTTTTGAGGAGATCCAGATTTAGGATTACCACAAGGCGCTCAGTGGGGTGCAATGGGTAAGAGTTTTTTGACCATGTTTTTTTATTTTCCTAAGGTTTATACAATGTTATTGTATTTTTCATGTTCTCCCAAGACTAAACTAAATGTTTGATGTAATGCAGATGTTAGTCGTGTTTAAGCAGTAGAGGGACCGAAGCATGAAGCAAATTTTCTAGCAGAGAGGGTTGTCGGGAGAGCAGTCCCTCAGGATCTTGATATGGTTGAGACTTTCGCTGAGCTTCGGCAGCACATAGAGGGTTTTACCTTTGGGATTCCAGATTTATGGATTGAAGAGTTACCCATGCGACTGCAATGACACACTATTGGAGTTCATAACCGATGGATGTGGTTACTATGTAGGATAGTTGGATCTATAGAATGTTACCATGAGCACCACTAGTTTACTTTTGACATTTTCCATACATTTGAGGTTAGATGAACAATGTGTCTTGGGCACAAATTTTTTAAAAACCTATAACTATATATCTATATGATTTCAACATTTTCCTATGTTTATTGTGCAATCCTATTCAGTGATGTGAATGTTTTATTTACATATGTTGCAAATGTCTGTCTAAATCTTGATTAGATAAAGAATATTTCAATGTGTTTAAATTTATGGAAATGTGTTGATATTAAATAAAATCAAAGTGTCTTTCCAAAATTCGAACTCTTAGGAATAATCCATGCAGTGTTTAATTTCTAACAATATATACATTATTAAGTTGTAATACCAAAAGTTGTGAGTCTAACCTTATGATGATATGGTTAATACCAAATGAAATCGCATCAGAGAGAAGTTCGATCAACGCGCTATACTTAGTGATATTTTTCATCGATATACCAATACAAATCCCTTGAAAATTCACCAACTCATCGTTCGGAGTGAAAATGGCCCACGCTGTAGAGGATAGATTATGCATACTACGACTAGCACCATCAACATATCCAACAAAGGGTTCTGAAGCTTCAAACATCTACGATGAAATGTAAAGCGGATTACTAAAGTCAAGAAAACTCTAAAAAAACTAAGATAGTGAATGCAAATCAACAACATATGTATACAATATAATACAAAAAATTAATATGCTCATGATTAAGCATATTAATGTTTCAAATAAAATCCATTTCTAGGTTGCGCCAACGGAATTCCATCGTAATCAACCAACTCATGGGCACCCTTAGCAAGAACTCTTTTGACAATATAGGGGCCATGCCATAATGGGTCAAATTTTCCTGTTCCTATTACATCAGCTTCTTGATCATAAATAAGGACCAAGTCGCCCTTTGAGAAAATGCAAGGCTAGACATTTTTGTCGTATTGTGCCTTTATACGTCTCTTATGTGCTTCGTTATAAAATTGGGCTTCATGACGCATTTCATCAATATGGATGAGGTTAAGGAGACACGCTTCTTCTTCTTATGTGTCAGGTAACAAGTCAATTGCGAGTTTCAATGGCGGTATTTCACATTGGATTGGTAAGATAAGGTCTAGACCATACACTAATTGAAAAGGAGTAAATCCACTTGTGTTTCTCACTGAGGTTCGATACACCCACAAGGCAGAGCACAGGATAAAATTAAAATTTCTTTTATGAACTCATATCATTCATTGTTCAAAGCATATGTTTCAGAATCTTGTTGATAGCTTCAACTTGTCCATTTGATTGTGGATAATAAAAAGTAGAATTATCATGTGACAATCCTAAATTGGTAGTCAATTCAGCCATCATGTGATTGTGAAAATGATTCCCATGATCTATTACTATATCCTATGGGACTCCGAACCATGCAACAACATGATTAAAGAAAAAAATGCAGTTGTTTGTCCCGTGTCGCTAAATGTAGGCATCGCTTCATCCCATTTGGTAAAATAGTCGACTGCAATAATAATATACCCATGCCCCCCAGACGAATGAGGGTTACAAGTCATGAAGTCAATACCCCATTTCGAAAATGGTCCCACAGAGACAACATGATGCATTGGCACTAGAATTTTGTGGGTTTTATGATAAAAGATCTGGCACGCATGACAACTTCTGATCGCGAGGATCGAATATCGAAAAATGGTAGGCAAAAAGTAACCGGCGCGAAGTATCTTCTACGTAGTATCATATCCGAATAAATTTCCACCACAAGCCCTAGCATGACAATCATTTAAAACCTTTTCGGCCTCTTCATGAGTGAGGCTAATCCGGATCTTGAGGGGGAGGCCCCCAAAATCGAAAATTTGAAATGGATCTGACAAGATCTGCAAAATTAGAATGCCAAAAAAGGAGAGAACACACTGCAAATAAAACCACAAAGAAACTTTTTTTTTAATAAAAATAGGGAATAACTATAGAAGCTACATTGTGGTGGACGATCTGTCCTTTTACAAAATGAGGCTTATTATTTATAGCCCTTTTTTGAGTTACAATACCATGGGTAGATACCATAGGTGGATACCATGGGTCAAAACCATGGATCAATACCATGGGTAGATACCACTTACAAAACCATGGGTAATTTCCATGTGTGGATGAATACCATGGGTGGATACATACCATAGGTGAATGAATATCATGGATAGATGTCACTTACAATACCATGGGTGAATAAATACAATGGGTGGATGCCATTTACAATACCATGGGTAAATTCCATAGGTGGATGGATAACATGGGTGGATAAATACCATGGGTGGATGCCATTTTCCATTCAGATCATTCCTCCCTCCTTAAGAAGCAATGGTCCCCATTGCATGAAGTTCCCTCCTAGGAAGCCTTTTTTGAATATGAAGAGCCACTAAAGAGAAGGGTTTTTTGTAGTTAGCCCATAACCATGATGAACGAAGATCCGAGGATAAAGATACCCTATAATGCTTGTGACCAACTGTGATATTGACAGTGTGCAGCCTAGCAAATGGAATTCGATGAAGTGTGGGTTTGTGGATGACCCAAAACCATGAAAAATGAAGATCCAAGGAGAGATATACCCTGTAATTCTTGTGACCAACTGTGTTACTAAGAGTGTGCGGCCTAGCAAATGGACTTCGATGAGAAGGATTTTGTGCGTTTGACCCATAACCGTGATGCTTATTGTTGATGAAGTAGCAGGTGCCTACATAGCTTGGGGTGCGAGGGCACATCTAAAAATAACCCAAGCCAAACACTTCTATTCTGAAACTGATGAAGGTGAAGTAGGTGCCTACTAAAGCGGGGTGGGAGGGCACGTCTCCAAAGGAAACCCGCTCCGAATGCTACTCCAGATTTTAAGTGGGAATAAATCGATCAATATAAATTAGAATATATATTGTAACCTGTTTTTGGAAATGGAATGATCATTCTACATTTTCTCATGTGTTTGAAATCGCTATCTGGATACTCTAGACTCTCATATTCATGCAGGAATTGTTCCGCCGTGACAAAATTTCTGAAAAAACAGCTGATTTTAAATCAGCGACAACTTCCTCATCCGGACTCCGATTCGACCGATGTTTTTTTGAAATCGGGTGAATTTTCAAGAGGAGATCATATATATAATCATTTATCTAAAATTTTTCACTTAAAAATACAATAAATGATGGGAGAGTCGTCATCCATGAATTGTCGTCAGAAATATTGTTGCAACATTGTTGATTCTGAATGAGCGATATCTCCTTCATCCAAACTCCAATTCGGCCGGTGTTTTTCTTGAATTTGGGTTGTTTTCGCAAGGAATCTATATCTAGTATATGTTTTTGTAAAATTTTCACCAAAATTTTCAGATCTGATCTGCAAACTCGCCGCCCAAAAAATTCGTGGAGTTTGTTGAAGATTGCTGCAAAACATTGAAACTGAAATATGATTCAAACCCTCATTCCCATGGATTCGTAACCTAGCTCTGATACCATTGATCCGAATCTTGGGGGGAGGCCCCCAAGATCTAAAAATTTGAAATGGATCTGACAAGATCTGCAAAATTAGAATGCCAGAAAAAAAGAGAACACGCTGCAAATAAAACCACAAATAAACTTTTTTTTATTAAAATAGAGAATAACTATAGAAGCTACATTGTGGTGGATGATCTGTCATTTTAAAAAATAAGGCTTGTTATTTATAGACTTTTTTTGAGTTACAATACCATGGGTAGATACCATAGGTGGATACCATGGGTCAAAACCATGGGTAGATACCACTGACAATACCATGGCTATTTTCCATGTGTGGATGAATACCATGGGTGGATACATACCATGGGTGAATGAATATCATGGATAGATTTCATGTATAATACCATGGGTGAATAAATACAATGGGTGGATGAATACCATGGGTCGATGCCATTTACAATACCATGGGTAAATTCCATAGGTGGATGGATAACATGGGTGGATGAATACCATGGGTGGATGCCATTTTTCATTCAGATCAGAGGCACCACCTTAAAATAGTATCAACACCACGATGATAAAGTGTATTGCCGATGATCAGATAATATTTGGCTTGGTATCGAATACATCGTTGTTTAGAGCGAGAGATGTCAGGTCAAAAAGTTTGAGTTTGGAGATAAATGATGAAATCTCCATACCAAGGATTAGATGATCTGATCAGAAACAGAGACTCGCTAGGAATTGATGGTCCCAACGTAGTTGGAGTACTATCAGAGGGAAGGTCACATAGAAGCTCAACTAAAACTAAAGACTTCTTTGATTTGGATTTGATGAATTCCAAATCAAATTCTTGCAAAATGATAATCCGTTTTAAATATTCCCCCCTGGAAATTGACATGATAAGATATAAGTCATGGGGTTGCAATCCAAAATGATAGTGGTTTTTCGGAGTAGGATATAATGGAAAAATCTTCGGACATCTTGAACAGCTGCGAAGGCAAGCTTTTCGATGTATGAATACTTAACTTCCATATCATTGAGATTACAACTCAAATAATAGACTGGATGTTGAATTCCATCTTCTACTTGGACCAAAACCATAGAAATGGTCATTTCAGCCCAGCGTATATAGGAAATAATAATTTTGATAACTAGGGGAATACATTAATCATGCTCGGACAAGACTATCCTTTACAGCATCAAAAGAATCTTGCGCAACTTGGTCCCAATGGAAAGGAATGCCCTTTTTCAAGAGTCAAGTAAATTCTTTAGCCATTTTGGTGTAGTTTGGAATAATACTTCTTAGGAAGTTGGTCATTCCTTGAAGTTTCTGTCTCTGAAGTAAATTTTATGGTGCTGGAAAATAAAAAATGGCCTGGACCTTCAATGGGTTGATTCGAATTCCTTCTTTCGGGACTACAAATCCAAGCATACGACTAGAGCTAACACAAAACACAAATTTATGTGGATTGAGGCATATTTTGTAGTGTCAACAGTGTAATAAAATGGCTCTCAAATGCATCGGGTGATCAGTCTGATTTCATGAATGCGTTGGTAAATCATCTAGATAAGGTTGAACAATATAGTTGATGTCATTGAAAGCATATTCCATTGCTCTCTAAAAATTTTCCCTAGTGTTCTTTAAACCAAATGGTAGTTTCCTATAAGCGAATGTGCCCTAGGGATAGATTAATGCTATTTTACGTTGATCCTCTGGGTGTATATTGGTTTTTTTGTAGCCAAAAAATCCATCCATGAACAAAAAAAATTCGCATCCAGCACAATCATCAATAATCTGGTTGATAAACGTAGTAGGATAGTTGTCTTTTGGACAAGTAAGATTGACATCCCTATAATAGATGCACACTCTAATAGTTCCTTTCTTTTTCATGACAGGAACGATGTTGGAAACCCACTCAGTTAGCAGAACATGGTAAATACAACCAACACGCAAAAAAATTTCAACTTCTGCTTGGATGGCAGCAACTTTCTTCGAATGAACAGGACGAAGTCGTTGACGCACCAACTTGACATCAGGATACATATTGATAGTGTGTTCAACAATACTAGTATCTGTCCTTGGAATTTCCTCGTAAGACCAGGAAAATACATCACAGAATTCACGAAATAGAGAGCGATATGATTCGAGTTCTTATCGAGAACAATATATACCAACATGAATATTTTCGACAATGCCAGGTTTGGTCAAAATATCGATAGAAATGGTTTCTTCAATATTTGACATATTTAGCTCGGAATCCATTGCATTAATAGGTAAATAATTCGAAAATAAATTTTTGATTTATGGGTGATATAGTTCACTAAGATATTTTTATTCATAATCAGGAAGATGGGAACAATGATGATAATATTTCGATGGTTCTCCTTCTGACATCATGGCTTCCAAAATATTCTCATCTGTCAAGAAAATTGAGGAAAAAGGATCAGAAGGAATACCAAAATCTAAGGAATGATCAACCTAAACAATCAGCGACGCTGATTTCAGATTTACCGCCCAAGCCAGATAGATTGATTGCTATGCCAGCTCAATAGGGCTCGGCGGCAGAAAATCATCCAACGTAGTAATTTCAGAATCACCCATACTCTCCCTTAAGCCAGATAGAGTGGAATAGATCATGTAGCAGGTCTCTATACTTGTAATTCTTGTCAAAATTGCAGGCGGCAGTAATGCAAAGGTTCCCATGAGAGTGGAATCCTTTAAGATTCCTACACCAATGTTCTTAAGTTCTAGTTGGCGTATGTGAACGAACGGAACGCTTCCAGTTACCTGTGAAGTGGAGGCAAGGAAGGATAGTTGATTCATGACTATGATAACACCTTTATGTGGAAAGGAAATCATTCTAAAATATATAGAAACAATTGCAATCATTGCATACCCATGGCCTTCGAAGTAGAATACTATATTCAAGGGGTCCGTCAATAACCTCAACATCAACATTCACTATTTTCCCCCTTATTTAAACATGCATATTATTAATGATACCACAAGGTTTATATGTACGTCCATCAAAATCCTTCAACATCGTTGATGATTGTGATAAGCGCGGCGAGCCAAGTGAATTCCAACAATTTAGAGACATAATGCATGTAGATGCTCGCTCATCAATAATAATGTGATGAAAAAGGTGATTGAGAACATTTACTTGTATGGAGAATTCCAATTATGCTGGTAGTTGCGGCACATAGCTCGTATGATTAAAGACTACAAGATTAGAATCATTCAGATAAATTCCACCAATAGTCGACAATAAAGCCTGTTTTTGGGAGGGACAATTTTGTGATACCTCAAGAGCAGACATAGCTTAAGGGGATTGAGCCAAATCTTCAACTATTTTATAAATTTGTGTAGTTATCGCTTGAGGATTATATGTTGATTTGTGAATTACTCCCTTTGGTGGCTTGATTTTCAATTCAGGAATATCAGTAGGTGGTACTGATTCCGTAGATGGATTCGTTGTCAAGTTAGTAGGTTGATTAGTGGCCTAACTATGATAATATTTATTACGCGTTTACACCAAAATATATGTTGAAGGTTTTGTGATAGATAACATTAACACTTGGGAACTAGGAGCTGGATCCGTAGCAACCATGTTTGTGTCCGGATTTGGAAATGGGTCTGTCAACATAGCTGATGCATGGGAATTCTTGATGATTTTTGAGACTTCAGCATGGTGAGGAAAATCCCTAACAAAGTGTTCCTCATTACAGATTATGTATGAATAATGAGGTTTCTGAGGTTCAGACGATTGATTAGATGATCTTTCCAGTGGGTTAGAAGTTTTCTTTTTCTTAGATTTCCCCTTTTTCTTACTTTTGGGTTGCTTGTCACTTTTTCCTTTGTCAAACGACACGACATTAATTTCGGAAGAAGGTGCAAGATCAGATGCAGTAGTATGATGTTTTCTTGCAGTACTAATCAAGCCGTCTCTGGCATGAGATTCCTTTAATTGAGGAGGAATAGTAAAATTAGATCTTGGTGTGTTAGAAATTTTTTCATAGAGCATGTCAGACTGAGTGTACATCAAGTCTAAATATTGGGCACGAGCGATAAATTTCTCTTCTATGACAATGCCACCCTTAGCTACATCCTCAGTTATATATGGTAACACAGAATTATTGAACCATTCAACAAGGAGCTGATCCGAAACAAATGTAACCATTCTACAACGACGACGCCACTCATGAATATGATCAGGAATGTGAGTAGCATTAGTTTGTTTGAAATTGGTCAAGAGTTATGTTCCAGTTTCATACTTGATGGGTAACTAGAAATGATTCAAAAACACAGTAGCTAGGGCAGTGAAAATATCAAAAGAAGCTCTAGGTACTTCAATATACCATTTTGTAGTTGGACCTATGAACGTATGCTAGAAAAGACGTAGTCGAACAGAATCATCATTCAGGGAGTTTGATGAACACCATAAATGATAAGTCATGACATGAGTCGACATATATTCTCCAGTGTTTCCATTTAACTGAGGAATATTTGAGGGTAATTTGAGAGGTATCACCAGCCACCAAGGAGCATAGTTAACTAGATCATTAGTTAGCTGATTTAAATCTGGTAACTCGCAACAAAGGGCAACTGCCTATTAAGGTTTGGTTGAGCATAGCCAGGGTAAGATGGAATTTATTGAGAAACAGGCCTTTGAGCACCAACATAAGGAATCTACTGTTGGTAACCCAGATAGGGGTTGTTTAGAAAAGCAAACACTTGAGGATTCTGTTGACCAAAAGCTGGATATGATACTTGTTGAAATGAAGTTTGAGGCATTTGTGCCTAAGGCTGCCAAGGGGGTCTGTCCACTAATGTTATAACCCAAATTAGGATAAATTGGATTCGATTGATAGGTATAACCACGTTGTGGCTGTGACATCCCATAAAATGGTAAACTAGCTTCTGAATACATGATTTCAGATAAAGGTTGTTATGAATTAACCAAAGGATTTGGAGTCTGTGGACCCTACATTTGAGGGTATTGAGTTGAAGGACCCGCTTGATAAGGTTGTTGTACAACATTTTGATTATGTAAAGATGTATTAAAAAGTGGAAATGATGTGGGTGTAATAGGTTGAAATAGATGATACGAGTGTACAACCGTTTGTGGTTGGATAGGCAGAGTGGGCTACCTTTGACAAACATTCATTTCGACATTAGGTTGACCAAAAAGTGACATAGTATTATCATATTGGGTGACCAAAAGTTTCCCCCCAGTATGAGGAGGATAATAAGATGGAAAATATTGCTCTCGAAATGCTAGGATTCTAGTTGATATGGTACTTGAAGGAATAGACCCAGAAGGATTGGCTTGATATTGTCCTGATGGTGTATAGAAATAATTAAACCGTTCAATATTTAATATAGGATTATCATTTAGAATACCAGATAATGACATTGGTAGAGTCCATGGGTTTGAAGATGCACTAGAGAAAATTATAGATAATGATTTGTAACCTGATGGGACCATAGGGTCACCATGAAAATATGACCCCAGTGAAGTTGTGAACATCGACAAGGTAGCAAGGGTAGGTACTGACGTAATTTGAATAGATGGCCCCACCGAAGATGTTGGTTCAGACATGCTTACTTGACCAAATGTATACCCTTTTGAATCGATGGGAGTTTGAATAGGAACAGGATCAACAAAAGTAGATGATGTTGATTGAGGAAAGGAATCGTATAGGTAAAGGTCCTCCCCAAAATGGGTTGGACTTAAAGGTGTCTAGTCTTGTGGGATTTCTTCAATCACAATTAAACTAGGTGGAAGTATTTTACAGTCAGGCCTAAAGTATATTTCAGGTGGTTGAATATGTGATATGGGAGGCTCAATGGCTACAAAAATTTGTGGGATGACCAAGGTAGGAACAAATTCTGGTTGTTTGACTTCAGGATTCAGATGTTTTGGAAAACAAGAGATAGGATCTGGATCAATTTCTAGTTGAACAACGTCGGGTCTAGGAGGTATGGTCTCACTGATTGGATGGATCATGACCACGGGTAGCTGTGAAGACTCCGTTTCGACACCAGTAGATGAACCGGGATGTGTATAAACAACTTTAGCTAACTCTCGTTTATGGGAAGATGATGTTTCACCAGAGGTACAAATTGTACTTGATTTGGCAGAGCATGATTTCCTTCGCTTTCCAGAACTAACTCCTGGTGGTAAAGGTGGTTTTAATACTAGTCTATGCAAATGACGGGGGAAAGGATTTTGTTCTTTCATGATTACTAATTTATCTTAACCAAAAAAAAATAAACAAAATAAAAGGGTAATGCTAGGCAAAAGGGTTTACCGAGAAACTGTGAACTGCAAAATACCTCCTGGCGAACCAAGAAGTACGGGTAGGAAATCTCCCCGAATGCTGTTTTAAGTGTATCACAATTTATAAGGCGATCGACTCGGTTCACTATGGATGCATAGCACCTAAAATTTGTCCTCCCAAGTATACCCGAAGGTACGTTGAGGCCCAAGTCCGTATTAGCGCTGTATGATGCGAAACCGCACAGTGAAAGCACCCCTTTATACTTTTCGTACTGTAACACCACCCGATATACCTGAAAGTACATGGACAAGCTATGATATACTTACGTACGTGGAGTGAGGTATCACACTTGTAATGTATCACAAACAAGTTAACAACAACTTCTATGTTTTACGACGCTGGAACACGTCTCTAGCCTAAGCCTTCTAAATGTTATTGTTATGGTTTGAATGATTTGTTAGGTAAATTGAGATAAATTTTATGTTTATCTTGTTTAACAATTTTCCTTTCAAACGTTCTCCGCGATGATGTATTGGAAATTCCTATAATAGAAACTAAGAATGATAAGCAATCTTTCACTTTTAGTTTTTCAATTAAAATCCTAGCTACTAGAGAGAAATAGCAATCAATCTGCGAGCAAACAAATCAAAGAACAAAAACTAAATGCAGATTTCCTAATTGTTGCTTTTGCAAAACACACAAATCACTACATGCAAATGCAGGTTTTTCTCATCAGTTCCTTTAATGTTATGAATGCAGAAAAGAAACTAAGTGCACTAAATCAACAAAACCAAATGCCTTTTACTTTTGATAAATGAGCAATATAAACAACAATTTCTCTTTTGAAGGAAAAATGATGAATTAAACAACAATTTATCCTATCAGGAAATGAATAATTTATGACAATTTCCTTTTTCAAAAGAAAATGGATCTAATGCAACTATGAAAATACTTTGAAATCAATCTGTTAATGATAAAGAAAAAGGCTTTAAACAAACATTGAACAAATTTTCTTTGAATGGAGGAAGAGGTAGATAAGATCATTAGTCAATATGAGGCTCGGTCTTTTCAAAACACAACAAAAAACAAACTGAAAAAAAATTTCAATGAAAAATTCAAAGGAATTTGGATGGTTTCAGGACGCAACGCAGTCTCTAAAGAGAGACAGTTCTTTGCAACTCAGGCCTGAAAGGGAGACAATGCTATTCAAAGTACTGTGTCCTGTCCAAGAGTGCGTTGGGTGTAGTGTACAATGAAAAACATAGATTTCTAACACACTTCTAATGCAAATTTGGATTTCAAAAGGCCTAATCTTTGTGATTAACAAATACTGGGTGAATAAACAGAGAAAAACAGAGGCTAAAACACCTAGGATAAAGAGTAATCTCTTGAGCGGTGTCGCCAATTTGTTATGCGGAATTATGAATTACTGATAAATCATTCTTCCCTAGACAGGTGCTAATCTAGGTTTAAGAATTTATGACTATATTTCCTAACTGTAAACAGACACACATAATGAAAAAAGAAGCTTACTTGGAGTCCAAGCACTTCCAAAATCTCCTTCTATTTCTTTTGCTATAGCTTCAAATTCCAATCGGCTGTTCAAAATATTTCCTGCAAGAATGAACACTAAATATCAAGAGATAACAATAATACAAATGTCTATTCAAGTTATTTAGCTAAACCAATAAAGCATAAACTATATACATCAAATAAGAAATCATGATATGGAAAATGAAAGCTTATATAGTTGCATATAGGGAAAAATAAGCAGTATTATTTATTAATGATAGAAGTGGAGGTTACAACTTAGTGATTGATTTAGTGTCACCATCTCTAGTAGCATCCCAGCCTCATCACAATGCAGATATCTCCAGCAATATGTCACTCAAATCAACTTCTCAATTGAAATTCTACCAGCATTTATCTACACAAATTATTCCTTATCAAACACTAAGATCTATGCTCAATTTATAGAGGAGATGAAGGTAGTTTTATAATCAATGACTTTCCAATAATAGGCAAGACATGTTCCCAATCTTGTAGATGTCAAATGGACACATGGATTAAAAGTTTGACACATGTGAAATCTTCTAGAAGGCACTGGCCAAGTGGAGATTCTGGAACAATGATAATTTTGCTCCCAATGTGACCAACACACCTACGAGTGTTGAGAAGTGCTTTTCAGAGCATTCTTGAATGGGGCTATCCCCATATGTAATGCACTTAGTCCTTTTAGAGGAAACGTTGATGAGCTCTCATATGATATATTATAAACTTGAAATTTTGGAAACCTTTGCAGATGAAAGTCATGAATGATTCGTCTTGTTCTTTGTCTTAGGGCATGTAGCAACTGAAATGATAGGGGATGATAGACCCTATTCATTGGTCCTAGAGATTATTTTCAGTTAACCAGGTCATTGGGAATGATGCCCAAATTTACCTATAAAAGGTATGTTAGAAGTAGTTCATAATAGGATTTGCAAGAGGCGAGCCTACGATTGCGATAAGGGGCTCGGCAGAGAAGTTTTAAACAAGGGAGAATTTTTGTTGGGCACAAAACTATTTTTCCTTTATCTATTATTTTTATATGACATGTGGCACACTTTGGTCGAATGCTCATGTTTTAAACTATTTTAGAAAATTTCATATTGTACATTGTTGTCTACAAGTTTTCGGGCACTTGTATTGTGCCACCTTATATCTTGTGCGTCTTGTGTATCCTGTGGTTCTTGCAAATTCTGAGTTAATGTTCTACTGTTTATATGAACTGGAAATACATATGAAATATTTCCTATGTAAGCTATTTTTCTTAGTTGTTTTATGGTCATGGCTAGATGTGATCCTTGTCTTGGTAGGTTCTTAAGCAGGAAAAGCTTAGATTGTACATGAGCAGCCTAAGATAAGGTATAAAGAGTTCTTAGGTGAACAATGTACAATCAAATTGTGGTAGGTGCAATTGATCAAGTTGTTATGGCTCAATCAAACCAATGTCACATGAACTGCAGTAGCTAAGGAGTTGATTGGGTTCCCAAGTCGTGAAAGAATGTAAGGCTAGTTGTGAGGGCATGAGTGCCAAGGCATGCTAGGGAATGTTAACATGTGCCAGATAGTTTGAAGGCATGTCAAATATGCTAATATGTGTCAAGTGCTAATACATGCCAAGATGTGCAAGGGTGTGACAATACATGTTAGGGACTATCAAGAAAAAAAAAAGGAGAAACAAGTTGAACTACAAGGAAATGAACACATCATAGGGTTAATAAGTCATAAATTTACATTTTCCAAGAGGGGCATGCTATGCACACCAACACTAGGTGGAAATAAGTGTTAAGTGCCAAGTGCTAGTGCATTCTAAGTGCCAAATAATCCTCTATTACTTCTCTCATACTTTACAATAATTGATCTCAAATAACTTTAATATTAAAGCATCCCAAAGCATACTGAGGCATCTTAATGAATGCTAGACATGCTAATGATCATGGAATATTTATGACTACATATCCCTTTTCCCCCTTGATAAAATTAGATCCTTCTCACTTGATGTTATTTCCTTCATCCTAAGGACTCCTTAAATAGTTTTTCCTAGACCTCTTAGGAACCCTCTAGAACTTACGGGTTTTATCCACTTAGACCTTAGGAAATATTTTCCTTTTTAATTTTATTTTAGATTTTAAACCCCATCTTGGGTCCAAAATCCCTTTTCTTGGCTTCTTTGACCACAAATAATTTTGTGACCAAACTCACACAAACCCATCTCACTAGGTTTGTGGATTACCTCCCAAGCTACACAATTAAACAACATAGTCTAGTTGTAGTAACTGTAACTTGGTCAAGTTCTTGTAGTAAAGCAAGGGCTTGGTTGGGTTCCCAATTTGCAAATTAAGTAAGGGTAGTTGTGAGGGCACGATATCTAGGGAGGATTTGGGCATGTAAAGGAATGAAAAGGCATGCTAACACATGTCAGAAAATGTTAATGCATGCTAAACTAGAGTGTTAGGTAGTGTCGGGGCATATCAAGGGGTAACTTGGTAAAAATGCATGCAAAGGATAAAATAAGAGTGTGTGCCAGGGAGTGTTCATGAATTCAAATGTGATAAGGATGAAGTGTCTTCGGATAAGTTTAGAATAGGATTTACAAGAGGCAAGCCAATGGTTGTTATACAGGGCTTGACATAGTAGTTTTAGACAAAGGGAGATCACTTTGTGCTAGGAAAAACAATGTTTTTCCTTTAGCTGTTTTTTTATATGAGTCGTGGAAAAATTTGGCTACATGCTCATGTTTTAAACTATTCTAGATAATTTCATATTGTACATTCTTGTGTATAGGTTTTAAGGCTTGACTTGTGCCAACTTATATCTTGTGTGCTTTGTGCATCTTGTGGTACTTGCAAACTCTTAGTTAATGTTCTATTGCTTATATGAACTGAACATACATGCGAAATATTTCCTTTGTAAGCTATGTTTCTTAGTTGTTTTATGGCCATGGCTAGATCATGTGATCCTTGTCTTGGTAAATAGTTAAGTGGGACAAGTTTTTCATGGACATGAATGACATAAGATGAGTTATAGGCAGTTATTAGGTGCAAAAGACACAATATACTTTTAGTAGGTGCAATTGGTCAAGTTGTTGCGGTTAAAGCTGACCAATGTTGTCATAGGAACTGCAGTAGCCAAGGAATTAATTGGGCTCACAAGTCGTGAAAAAATAAAACAGATAATTGTGAGGACATGAGTGCCAAGGCATGCTACAGAATGCTAAGATGTGGCATATAGTGCCAGGGCATGTCAAACATGCTAAGATGTGCCAAGTGATAAGGCATGCCAAGATGTGCAAGGGTGTGTCAATGTGTGCTAGGGATTGTCAAGGAAAAATAAGGGAGAAACAAGTTAAAATACAAGTAAATGAACACATAAGAGGGTTAATAAGTCATCAATTTACCTTTTCCAAGAGGGGCATGCTAGGCACACCAACACTAGGTGCCAATAGGTGCCAAGTGTAAAGTCTTAGTGCATTCTAAGTGCCAAGTCTTCCTTTATTTCTTCTCATCTACTTTCCAAGAATTGATCTCAAATAAATTTAATATCAAACCATGCCAAATCATACCATGGAATCTCAACGTATTCCATACATGCTATTGATTTCCAAGCACCAACACGTGCCAAGCACCAATATTTGTCAAGAGTGTTATGCATGCTATGAAGTGAAAGGGCATATTAAAGAGTGCTAAGGTGTACTAGAGAGTGCTAATGCATGTGGAGGAGTGTTAAGGAGTACTAGGAAAAAACATTAAGGGAGAACTAGGTCAAAATTCATGGAAGTTAATGAATATGAGGAATGTGTCCCAGGGGCTAGTGTTAATGAGTGGTAGTTTTCATGCCAAGGAGGGAGTGACAAGGTATGCTAAGCATTGGTAAGACATGCTAGGGAATATCAAGGAATGTCAAGAAGTGCCAAAGTTTTCTTGGGAGTTCCAGGATCTGCTAATTATATGTGCCAAATAGTGCCAAGATATGCCAATACATGCTAGGTGCTAAGGATGTGCAAGGTTCCAAGATATGTAAATATGTGTCAAGAAGTGTCAAGGAAACAAAAGAAAGAACGAAGCTAAAATGTAAAGAAATTAACACATAAGAGGGTTAATAAGTCAAGACTTTATATTTTTCAAAATAGGCATGCTAGGCACACTAATAATAGGTCCCAACATATGCCAAGTCGAATTTTGTGCCAAGTGCTAATGTATGTCAATACTTGCAACCAAGGTGTTATAGGGCATGCTACAGAATACATGCATTCCAACACATGCTAGGATAATTTTATGTTGTGCTAGCGCATTCCACCATGTGCTTGGGTGTCAGTGTCATGACAATATGTTCTAGGTACAAATATGTTCCAAGACATGTGAGGTGCTAAGAAATGTTAGTGTGTGCCAAAGCATTAATTAAAGGTGTGCCCAAATTATTGAGTAGTGTTAGGTATTTCTCATTAATATAATTGAAAAATTTTGATTAAGTATTAAATAATATATTTCCTACACACACTGGTGGAACTTTATCTAGAGGTAATTTGCAAGATAATAAAATTAATAGATATGAATCATGTGTTGACTCATAGGAAAACTCTATTCGACTAGTCATTACTTGAGGGAAATGATACACATTAATTACTTCTTAACAAATTGGCTAACTCTAACCACTATGGTGTTGGACATATTATAAAAAAGACTCCACAATAATGGTCTTAAATTGTTATATTTTGACAAAAAATATATTAATAGGCACATAACATCATAGAAAATTCATTGGAATGATCAATGATGACGAAAATTTTTTGACTGTTACCAAAAGTAACAAAAAGAGCATTGGTGAGGGTCATTAAAAGTTCGTCACTAGAAGTGTCACCAAAGAGAGAATTAGTGATAGGCCTGTAACGACCCTCACCAAAAGTGTCATTGAAAATGGATTTGGGGATGGACCTTAAAGGACCATCACTATACACACTTACAACGACAATTTTTTAAGGACCGTTACCATATGTGACATTGGTGATGGACTGACGCAACAAGACTGAAAGTCCGCCCCAAGGAGAGCTACTCAACGGTGACGTGGCTCTGTCAGCATTTCCCTTGGTCTACCCCACGTGGCTCTTTTATTTTCCTTTTTTTTTATTTAATTATCAATTCCAAAGAAATTGACAAATAAATATAATCACGACTTCGAATGTTTAATTATATCTCTCGGCCTATGTATTTACCTCCGAACCTTTATAACCACAGTTATATCCTTCACACATTATTTTAATACTCCACACTTTTTTTTTCAACAAATGACTTATAATAACCCTTGGTTCCGGCCCACCTCTACGTCCAATCACCCAATCAAACACTTGTATCGTACCTGGCTATCCTCCGTGCACCTTGGTTAAACTCCAGGCAAGTCCAACGTGCGATCACCGTTCGATGGCCCTCTCTCAAATCAACAGCTCGTATGCATATCGCTCGGCCTCCTGGTACGAACGTTAGCGTGCAATGGCACGCTCTGAACAGTGGTTTTCCGGGGGTCCACCTCGCCACGCGTCAATAGGTCTATGGAGTCGCTCATGTTCAGGAAATACCACCTATTCACCCAAAAGCGGTGCGATATGGGAAATACACCTTGTAAACCCACTCGTGGTTTTTGTACAATGATTAACTATAGTTCACACCGGTTGTACTATCCTTCTTGTTCATTTACTCACGTCTAAACCACGGTTACGGTTTCGAAAGAAGTACTCTATCTCTTTATAAAGGGGGAATTTTATAATTGAACAGTGTTCACGCCCATGGTTCTCTACACAGGCCTCGCCTGCAGTTGGTTGAATTCCCAGGGTTATGCAACAATTTGAGGGAAATCAAAGACAGAGAAATGAAATTTCCAGTACACAATCACCTCACAGTTAAACAATTCTTCACAATTAGCAGTTCGAGACAATTCAATGGAAAATAAGCTTTGAAATCACTTAACTGGAAACAATTGTTCACACACAGAGTTTGTTTCAGAAATCTCTCCCTCTTCTCTTGCTCTCTTCCCTCCATATACATCCGATGGATTAAATTTATATACATGAACATTTGTCTGTTCGGCTCCTCTATGAGGATCGTTTTAGAAAATCAACAGCCTAATTAAAATAACTCAACTAACTGAAATATGACAGCTAGACTAATTGAGCTATTCGACTTCTACGACTCTAACTGATCTAAAATAATACAATCAGCTAAGGTATTGACACCTAGCTATTACAATTCAAATGTCTTCAAACCCTCCTAGCCACAACATGTGGACAAAACTCCCACATTGGTGGCAAGTGTCTAATGCCCCTGCATCAGACTCCTAAGGGCAATTTTCTTCATGGGCTCCTATCCATGAGCTCTTCCACTGATCTGCCTATCTTCTGTAACATTTCTTCAGTCATCCAAGTGGCATATTCCTCTGGCTTGTCCTTCCATTTGATCAAGTACTGAAAGTAATCTTGTCCTCTGGTCCTTCTGAATGGTCTTTTATCCAATATCTTCTCTGGTTGCAGTGGTTGCGCTGGAGGTAGCTGTTCCGTCCACTCAATCTGTTCCTTGTCTGCTGATATTTCTTCTGCACCATCATCTTCATACTTGTACAAATTTGCAACATTAAAAATGGGAGATATTCCAACATCAGGAGGTAATTCAATCTCATAAGCATTTGCAGAAAACTTCCTAAGTATCTTGCATGGCCCAATATTTTTGAACTTCAATTTCTTATACTGCTTCTTTGGGAATCTCTCCTTTCTCAAGTGTGCCAAAACCAGATCTCCTACTTCAAAATGAACTTCTTTTCTGCTCAAGTCTTCTCTGTTTTTGTATTTGATGCTGCTGCCTTGTAGTTTTTGTTTCACTTGTTCATGTATGGCCTGGATCTCTGAAGCAAATTCCTCACCATCTACACTCCTTAGCTCTGCCTTCCCCAGATTTCTCAACTCTGATATTTCTCTGGGGTGCATTCCATAAACAATATTAAATGGACTCTGCCCTGTGCTCCTGTTTGGTGAGTCATTATATGAATATTCTGCCTGAAGCAAAATATGATCCCACTGCTTGGGATGCTCTCCTGCAAGACTTCTCAACAAATTTCCCAGACTCCTATTCACTACCTCAGTTTGTCCATTAGTCTGGCGATGATAAGCTGAGCTGAAACTCAGTTTGGTGCCAAGTTTCTTCCATAGTGTCCTCCAAAAGTGACCCACAACTCTAGTGTCTTTGTCTGAAACAATACTCTTTAGCAACCCATGCAATCTCACAACTTCTTTGAAGAACAAGTTAGCAACATGGGTGGCATCACTAGTTTTATAGCATGGAATAAAATGTGCCATTTTGGAGAATCTGTCCACCACAACAAAGACTGCATCATTCCCTCTCTGATTCTTGGGTAATCCTAGAACAAAATCCATACTTACCATGTCCCAAGGCCTATCTGGAATAGGTAAGGCAGTGTACAATCCTGCATTCTGGCTTCTTCCTTTAGCATACTGGCAAATTTTGCAATTCTTCACAAACTTATCCACTTCTATTCTCATCTAAGGCTAGTAATAGAAATGACTCAGTTGCTCATAAGTTTTATCAGTACCAAAGTGTCCAGCAAGTCCACCACTATGCTTCTCTTTGATCAAATTTTCTCTCATGGAACATTTTGGTACATAGAGTTGGCTTCTCCTGAATAACAAGTCCTCCTACAGGAAATAATCCAGCCACTGGCTTCTATCTGTTAAAACAGGGTTACTACATGCCTCAAATGCTTCTTTAAAATCTGGATCTGTTTTATACAATTCTTTCAAAAAATCAAATCCTATAACTTCAAAATTTGTTTCTTGAATTAGCATGTTCCTCCTACTCAAAGCATCAGCTACTTTATTGGCTTGACCACTTATATGTTTCAAAACAAAATTAAAACCTTGGAGATACTCAACCCATTTAGCATGCTTATGTTTCAACTTGGGCTGCTGTACAATATACTGCAAGGCACGATTGTTAGAATATAATACAAATTCCCTGGACATCAGATAATGTCTCCACTTCTTCAGTGCCTGAACAATTGCATAGAATTACTTCTCATAAGAGGAATACTTCTTTCTGGTGTCATTCAGATTTTCACTAAAATATGCCACAGGCCTATCATCCTGACTCAACACAGCTCCAATGGCCTCTCCGCTGGAATCACATTTTACTTGAAATGGTTTAGTAAAATCAGGTAGGATCAAAACAGGCTTCTCCGCTATCTTTTGCTTCAAAACTTTAAAGTTTCTTTCTGCTTCAGCAGTCCACTTAAATGGCTATTTTCTCTTCTTTATTGTCTCAATTATGGGTGCGTTGATCTTACTGAAGTTTCTTATAAACTTTATGTAAAAACTAGCAAGGCCATGGAAACTTCTTACCTCAAAAACATTCCTGGGTGAAGGCCACTCCACAATTTCTTTAACTTTTTCTGGGTCCATATTCAATCCTTCTACAGAAACAATGAAACCTAAATACACCAACTCTTCTTTCATGAATGAGAATTTCTTCAAATTTATAAGAAGTTTCTCTTGGTGCAGCTTCTTCAAGGCATGATTAAGATGCCTTAAAAGTTCTTCTTTAGTTCTGCTGAAAACTAATATATCATCCAAATACACTATCACAAATTTACCAATGAACTCTTTCAATACTTCATTCATAAGTCTCATAAAAGTGCTAGGTGCATTTGACAACCCAAAAGGCATTACAATCCATTCATACAGTCCTTCATTTGTTTTAAAGGCAGTTTTCCACTCATCACCCTCTCTTATTATAATCTGATGGTGTCCACTTTTTAAATCTATCTTTGAGAAATATTTAGCACCACTCAAACAGTCCATCAAATCCTCAATTCTGGGCAAAGGGAATCTATACCTGATTGTGATATTATTAATTTCTCTGGAATCAGTACACGTCCTCCAACCTCCATCTTTCTTTGGGCTCAATACTGCTAGCACTGCACATGGACTCAAACTCTCTCTAATCAGCCCCGTGTCCACCAACTCCTGTACTTGTCTCATGATTTCCTCATTTTCCTTGGGAGTCATTCTGTAGGCTGCCTTATTTGGCAGACTTGAACCAGGGATAAAATCTATCTGATGGCCAATATTTCTCACAGGTGGCAGCTCATCAGGTAAATCATCCACAATAATGTCACAATAATCATCTAACATCTCTTGGATTTCTACTGGTAAATCAGAAATCTTTGTAGAAGTAAGAACTACTTTAGGCTTGCAAACTAAAGCAAAAATTACCTCTTCTTCTTCTATCTGCTACAGATATTCCTTCCCGCTCAGCAACAAGGTCTTTGGGTCAATCACTCTGCAGGATGGCTCTCCTTCTTCCATGGGTATCAATGTATGATGGACCCCATCCTTGAAGAACTTGTAAGTATTCTTCTTGCCATCATGCATTTCTACTCTGTCAAACTGCCAAGGTCTACCTAGCAGTATATGACACACATCTATGGGCATTACATCACATAGGACCTTATCTTTGTATTTTCCCATTTGCAGCTCTATCTCACACTGCTCTTTCACAACCAGCTGCTGCCCTTTGTGTAGCCAGGACACCCTGTAGGGAGTTGGATGCTCCCTTGTCTTTATATTCAACTTTTCTATTACCTCAGTGGAAACCAGATTGTCTGTGTTGCCACTATCAATGACTAGCTGGCAACATTTCCCTTGGAATTTGCATATGCTCCTAAACAAAGTCTTCCTTTGTGCAGGCTCAGTGACCTCTTTGGCTTGCTTCAACAGGACCTTATTTACCACCAAGGATTCTCCCCTCTCCAGAAGAATTTCTTCTTCAATTTCTGCCTCTTCTCCGGCCTGGGAAACAATAGCATTTCTTGGACCAACACCCACATTCTCTAGGCACTCATAGTGCTTATGTCCAACTTGCTGACATCTATAGCACCTCAATTCTCTACCTCTGCCTCTGTCTCTGCCTCCTCTCCCCTTTCCTCTATAAGATACCCTTCTGCCCCTTGCATCATCCTCTGTAGATGCATTTTGAGGTGAGCTATTGTTAGCTCCATCCCTGGGTGTAGTAGGCTTTCCTCTACCACCCTGACTTCCCTTCCTCCGGAAAGTACCTCTCTTCTTGGTAGACAATTTCCTCAGGAGTTTCTCCTCTGCTTTCAAGGCCATCTAGTAGGCCTCTTCCACTATCTTAGGAGACAAGAGACCAATCTCATCTTGGATCTCTAGCTTGAGACCATTCACATATCTGGCAGTATTCTCTAGTGTGTTTTGGAATTGCCCAGCTCTTATGCTCACTCTGTAGAATTCCTCTGTGTATTCTTTTACTGTCAGCAACCTCTGTCTCAGGTTCTGCATTTGCTTATACAATTTCAGCTGATAATCACTGGGAAATAATTTACCTTTTAATTTAGCCATCATTCTGGTCCAGCTCTTGATAGGTTTCTTTCCAACTCTCCTCCTTTCTGCCTGCAATCCATCCCACCAAAGTGCAGCATGTCCCTTAAGCTTTTTTACTGCAAACTTTACCCTTTTATATTCACTTATTTCCTCATAATCGAAGCACTTATTCATTTCGTTTATCCAATCCACCAGTTCCTCTAGATTCAGTCCTCCTGCATAACTCGACACTTTAATTCTGGGCTTAATTGCAGATCCCAGAACAATTCTAAGGAGGCTCAAGTCAGGAGGAATTTCAACATTTTCTTTAGCTTCTTCTGTTTCAGGTTCACTGATGTCTTCAGGATCTCTGAGTTGCCTTCACTCCATGGCATCCATTCTAGCCTCGACCCTCTGCAACATCCCCAACACCTTTGCTTTGGCTACAGGTATCCTTCTGCCAACACCTCTACCAACTCAGATTGCCATGTGAGCTTTCTGCAAGAACAACTCAAAACAATAGCTTTGATACCACAAATGATGCAACAAGACTGAAAGTACGCCCCAAGGAGAGCTGCTCAACGGTGACATGGCTCTGTCAACATTTCCATTGGTCTACCCCACGTGGCTCTTTTATTTTCTTTTGTTTTATTTAATTATCAATTCCAAATAAATTGACAAATAAATATAATCATGACTTCGAATGTTTAATTATATCTCCCGACGTATGTATTTACCTCCGAACCTTTATAACCACAGTTATATCCTTCGCACATTATTTTAATACTCCATGCTTTTTTTTTCAACAAATGACTTATAATAACCCTTGGTTCCGGCCCACCTCTACGTCTAATCACCTAATCAAACGCTCGTATCGTACCTGGCTATCCTCCACGCACCTTGGTTAAACTCCGAGCAAGTCCAACATGTGATCACCGTCCGATGGCCCTCTCTTAAATCAACGGCTTGTACGCATATCGCTTGGCCTCCTAGTACGAACGTTAGCGCGCGATGGCGCACTCTGAATAGTGGTTTTCCAGGGGTCCACCTCGCCACGTGTCAACAGGTCTATGGAGTCTCTCGTGTTCAGGAAATACCGCCTATTCACCCAAACGCGGTGCGATATGGGAAATCTGCCGTGTAAACCCACTCGCGGTTTTTGTACAGTGATTAACTACGGTTCATGCCGATTGTGCTATCCTTCTCGTTCATTTACTCACGTCTAAACCATGGTTCTGGTTTCAAAAGCAGTACTCTATCTCTTTATAAAGGGGGAATTTTATAATTGAACAGTGTTCACAACCATGGTTCTCTACACAGGCCTCGCCTACGGTTGGTTGAATTCACAGGGTTATCCAACAATTTACGGGAAATCAAAGACAGAGAAATAGAATTTCCAGTACACAATCGCCTCAAAGTTAAACGATTCTTCACAATTAACATTTCGAGACAATTCAATGGAAAATAAGCTTTGAAATCACTTTACTGGAAACAATTGTTCACACACAGAGTTTGTTTCAGAAATCTCTCCCTCTTCTCTTTCTCTCTTCCCTCCATATACATCCGAGGGATTAAATTTATATACATGAACCTTTGTCTGTTCAGTTCCTCTATGAGGACCATTTTAGAAAATCAACAGCCTAATTAAAATAACTCAACTAACTGAAATATGACAGCTAGACTAAATGAGCTATTCGACTTCTACGACTCTAACTGATCTAAAATAATACAATCAGATGAGGTATTGACACCTAACTGTTACAATTCAAATGTCTTCAAACCCTCCTAGCCATAACATGTGGACAAAACTCCCACATTGCTGGCAAGTGTCTAATTCCCCTGCATCATGGACCTTAAAGGTCCATCACAAGAATGACCCTCACTAATGTCCTTTTTTCTTGTAGTTATTGAAGAATATATATTAGTATTGGGTTCTAAAATTCCCCCTAATTAGAATTAAACACTGATTAAGCCCTCAGAAGGCTCTACTATGACTCATGAAGAGGAAAAAGTGCAACAACTTTTTCTCTCGCAAAGAGAAACAAAAAATGAAATGGAAGTTTTGAAGAAAGGCGTGGAAGCTAATATGGATGGTTTGAGGAAAGGTGTGGAAGCTAATATGGATGGTTTGAAGAATGGCATGGAAGATAAGATGGATGGCATGGAACCTAAGATGGATGACATGGAAGCTAACATGGAAGAAATGAAGAATGATCTAAAAGATGACATAGAAGGTTTGAAGGAAAGTTTGATAAAATTGATACAAGAAATGATTCCTAATGGAGAAAAGGTAGTACAAGAAACTCATGATGAGAAAAAAATAATTTTTAATTGTGATTTATTAAACTCTAATGTTGGATGGAAGACCCACCATATTCTAAATATGGATATGAGGAATTTTGATGGCAAGGATCCCGTAACATGGATGCTACATATGGAGCAATATTTTGATCTCAATAATGTGAAAAACACACAAAAGTTACGCATTGAAACTTTACATTTAAAACAAAATACATTTGAATGGTATCGATGGCTTTGCTCTCATAAAAAAAATGTCACTTGGTCAATTTTTACGGAGGAAATGATAGCACATTATGAGGATCCAAAGAGCAACTCCCTCTTTAGCCAATTGATAAATCCCAGACAAATGTTACAATGGTGGAGCACATTGAGGACTCCAAAAATTGAGTATAAGGGAAACTGATATTCCAGAGGAACGTAGGATTGATGCCTTCATAGGGAATTTAAAGGACAAAATCCAACATGAGGTTCGCCTTTGGGAACTTGATTCACTGGGGAAGGCATTCGGGTTGGAAAGAAAAATTGAAAGTAAAATTATGGCGACAAGGAAGCCTACCACTCACATCTATAAAAATGGAAGTTTTGCTACACATAGACTTCCACAACCTGCAATGTTAACACCACAACAATTGGAAGAAAAAAGAGAAAAACAACTTTTCTATAGTTGTGATAGAAAATACACTAAAGGTCATAAGTGTGTCCAAAAGAAATGATTTTACATAGATTGTGAAGAGGAGGAACAAAATGAACAAGAAACTTCAAAAATAAGAGGATATACACTAGGAACCAACTCTAGAGAAAGAATAAATGCACTCGACCATATCCTATAATGAATTGGTAGGAATTACTGCTCCTCAAACTCTCAATATATAAGGACATATCAAGAAGAAAAATGTAATAGTATTGATTTATTCATGTAGTACCCATAATTTTAATTATTTTAAGGTAGCCAAGGAATTGAATTGCTTCATATACCCAACACGAGATGGTAAAGTGACGGTTGCAAATGGAGGGACTATAAATTTCTCTGGAAAATTCCATAATGTCAAGATAACCATGGGGTAACATGTATTGAATAGTCCAATTCTTTCCATTCCAATGGGAGGTGTTGACGTTTTACTAGGAGTACAATGGTTACAAGATTTGGGGATGGTAGACCTTAATTTTAAAGAAATTTTCTTGAATTTTTTTTCAGAAGGAAAGGAATTTAAATTACGAGGTATTGCAGGGAAGTCGATAAAGATAATAAGCTCTAATGTCATGACAAATATTATGAAGAAATAACAATGAGGCGTAATTGCACAATTATGCTCACTAGAAGTTCCAACATCAAAATCATCTATTTCCCCAGATCTCCAAAAATTCTTGGACAATCATTCCAAGTTGTTTGAAACTCCAAAAGGACTCCCACCTATTTGTGATCATGATCATGCTATTCATTTGATTCCAGGAAGTGTTCCTTCAAACATCAGGCCTTACAGATATCCTTATGTCCAAAAGAGAAAAAATGAATGTATGATTGCATAAATGTTAGAGGCTGGTATAATTCAACCTAGTCAAAGTTATTTCTCTGATCTAGTAGTATTAGTGCACAAGAAGGATGGATCATGGCGCATGTGTCTAGATTATAGGGAGCTCAATAAGCTCACCATTAAAGATAAATTTCTCATTCTAGTGACTGATGAATTATTGGAGGAATTACATGGAGCAATTTATTTTACCAAGTTGGATATTCGTTCAAGATATCATTAAATTAGAATGAAGACTGAAGATATTTTGAAAACAACATTTCAAACTCATGAGGGTCATTATGAGTTTTCGGTCATGCCTTTTGGCCTTACCAGTGCAACTTATACATTTCAAGGGTTGATGAATTACATTTTTAAACCCTTCCTTAGAAAATTTATGTTAATATCTTTCGATGATATAATAATCTACAACAGGTCTTGGAAGGATCATGTTCAACATGTTGAGAGGGTTCTCAAACTATTGGAGGAGAAAAAATTACATGAAAAAACCTCCAAATGTTTATTTGGGGTATAAGAGGTGGAACATCTGGGTCATATTGTATCTCAGGAGAGTGTTAAGGTAGACCGTAACAAAATTAAAGCCATTAAGGAATAGAAATTCCCGACAACCATAAAGACCTTGCGAGGATTTCTTGGGTTAATAGGGTATTATCACAAGTTTGTTAAGAATTATGGGAGAATAGTAGCACCTATAACAACATTATTGAATAAAGATGAATTTTCATGGACTTCAGAAGCAACTAAGGCCTTTGAACATGTTAAAGAGGAAATCTTCCTATCACCGGTTGTTACACAGTAATTTGTCACCGTCCCTGCAATCCCCCATCCCACATATTGGAGGGCCACTTCCATGACCTGTGAGCAGTGACATAACCTGAAACCACTTTCATGGCATCCCCCTTTACAAGGAAAATCATTTATTGGAAGAAAGTTTCCTTTGAAAAACCCTGAAAACTGATCTTTTGGCCTTGGTGCGATTAGCCAGTTTAGCACTCGCGCCAATGGGGAAAATCCACCAAAGAGGGCGCTCCAACTGGCGCTCTGTCCCAGTGTATTGCTTGCACCAAGCTTAATAAGGATTGTTTTTTTAAAATAAATGGCAGAATTTTGATTCCAAAAAGCTCCTGAACAAGTCTCTAAAATGAGTTGGGAGGTTTGGCTCTAGATCTCCATGTATGGGAGGTGGTTTTCCACCTATCATGGAAGTTTCTTTGAGGATAGGGCCAATCCCACAATTGTAGGGATCCCAACTCCCCTTCCACCATCTATATAAGATTGCCATTTTCCCTTAGCAAGCTAGTCTTAGTAGTCCTGATAGCACTAGAGAAGAGCTGAACTTATAGCAAGGAGATTGTCGCTAAACAGCCTTTGAGAGCCAAGCCGAAGAGAGAGAGCTTTGTCCCATTTCCGACGAGCTTCATTGAGACGTGCTCCACTATCAACCCCACCGAAGGAAGATCTAGCATTAGAGCTTTGGGTTGTATCTTTCCTTTGTTATTGTTAATGATAAGCGACTTTGATTATGGTTTCATTCATGTGTCTTTGTTTTGATGCGATGAATTACATCCTCTCTAACTAATGTATGGTTACAAGATTTAGATTCTATGCTATGTATCATTGTGTTTCTTTGCCTTTGTGCATGTGTTCAGATGTGTTAAGGGGAAGGATCGTGATCTACCAAAGTCGAGGATGCGAAGCATCATCCTTTCTTCAATGACCATTGCATAGGACCTAAGGTAGGCAACTCGTTATGTTTTGTCATTTTTGTAACTAGAGACCTACGTCACTACGTGTATGATTGTTGCTAGACCCGAACTGGGCTAGTAGGGACCGCCTTCGTCTGTAAAGGGGATTTACCTCTCCAAAAAACTAGTGACTCCACTGGGGAATTGATTGGAGTTTGTCTTGTCTCTTTCGATTGCTTTTGGCTTCTGTCTGCTTGATTTGCTCTTCTGGTTTGTCTCTTTCTGGTGTAGAACCTCTGTTCAGCTCCCACCATACCTAATCTACTCTTTGCTTGCTATTTTTCATTTCTGTCATTAGTAAACTCGATTGGAGCGCTTTTTAGTCTGACAGTTGCACCAGTTGGTGCTTGTTGCTAGTTAGGCACCCACGCCAACCCTGTTTTAGCGCTAGATACAGCCAAACAGTCGTGCCAACCCTGTTTGGTGCTAGGGTTTACTTGTTTTTGAGACCTCTGAGTCTGATTTTTGGTTTTGGTCTTGTTTTTCCAACTGTCTAAGTGCCTTGAAGTCTTTGTTGACTGTTTTTGGCCTCCATTCTCTTGTTGTTTGCCCTCTACCTTCAGTTTTACATTCTAGCTGTAGGGCATCTAGGTGTTATTGTGTGCTGAGCCTCCCATGGGAGTTTTTGGTTTTTTCTCGTTCAATCAACTTCATTTTTCTTCCTTGCATTCATTTGGTTGGTTTTTATCGTATCATTGCATTATTTGAGTGATTTCTCTCTTTCCCATTCAAGTTTCGCTTTGTCTCATTTCGAGCCTAGATCACACGGTTCATATGAGTTTTTTTTGGGATTTCTCTTTGATTTGAAGGATTTCTCCACAAGTTTGAGGTCTGATTGTGTGTTCAGTGAACTTTCTTGCTTGTACTCTTTTGTTATCATTTCTCAAATTGGTCTCTTATTAGTTTTTTTCATTTCATTTGGTGCATTTTGCTCTAAAACATTGAAAATACAAAACAATTATTTTTTCTTTTTATTAGTTAGTGAAAATTGAAAACTTTTCTGCATTATTAGTATTATATAACTCTAAAGGGAAAGCTTTTATTCTCATTAGCATGCATTAGAGACACTAGTGGTTGTTTTGTGATCATTTTTTTATTGTTTGAAAAGTTCTCAACCTTCCCGTAGTTAGCTATTCATCGAACAAAGTGATATATTGTGGCATGTAGTGTGAATTTAGAGGATTTTTGAGACATAACATTCGGTAGGGCCTGAAATTGAAACATAATTAAAGATCAACTCTAAAATTTACTCAATTAACCTTAAGGAAACATTGAAACATTAACGAAATATCTAGAGGTCTAGGCTAGTGACGTGTTCCGACGTCGTTAAACCTAGTAGTTGTCGTTTTCCTTTTGGCTTTAGACAACACTATTATGGACTTGTGCTCCCCGTACCATCGCGTATATAAAGGGAGACCCCACTCGGTTTCTATCCTTTATCCGTAGGAAGCCAAGTCTGCCGCCTTATACCCATGATACACTGGACACAGCATTCGGGGATATTTCTTGCACGTACGTCAAGTCCTTGGCTAATTTCTCTTTCATTTTCTAACCAAGGTGTATATTGCAGTTCACGGATATCTGGTACACCCTTTTGCCTAGAGTTCTAGAGTAGTCATTTCAATATTTTCTGACTCTTTAAATTTGAAAGGATCATCAAGCGCTTTTCCTTTCACGCTTGTTTCCAAATTGAAAGAGATAGAGTCACCTTTTACTCGTTTCTTGACTCTTGAAACATGAAACGGTAAAATTTCCGAGTTTCAATGTGGTAAAAGTAATCACCTACGATCACACGCCCGTTTAGAGATTGTTTTTTGGCCGTTTGAGTATTTTCCTTGGTTTTTGCCCATGTGCTTTTGTTTTGATCTCTTCCTCTTTTTGTTACTATCATAGTGGCAGAACCCTCAGTTTCGTCTACTAGTAGTCCTTACACAGACGATTCATTAGAGATCTCTTATTCCTCTGCTGAACCTCAGCAGCCTATTGTATCCGAGCTTCCTGACGGGGGACTGGTCATATCTGAGCTTCCCTTTGGTGGATCATTTGAGTTCAATTGGCCCTTATCCAACGCTTGGTTTGGATTTGGAATAGGGGAATATTTCCCTCCTCTTACATCAGGATCACCTTTCTTGGCTGCCATTATACCTCCTAGTCCTCGCCATCTTTTAGAATATCTTGCGGTAGGGTCAGATATGGACTCACCCAGTCCTTCTCCTAGTGAGGAAATTCCTACATCTGGTGAAGATTACCAGATTTTCCCAGAAAAAAACCCCGAGTCTTCTATCATGTCTTCGCCTGCTCCTTCGCTTCCAGTGGGATATAGGTCCTTAAGTCAGATTGTGGCCGTTGTGGCTTCCATGAGAGTATCGACTCTGTCCACGAGGCCAGTTATACCTTCATTAGGGATGTCGCCAACGAAACCTCTCACGTCATCTCCTCAGGTCACATCAGTACCTGTTAGGCCTACCTTCTACATAGATGCATCTACACTCGCTGTCACTACTCAGTCCATTAGGACCTCGTAACTTCTTGAAGACATTTACATAGCGTCTGCTATTCTAGAGAATATCTCTCTCGAGGAGTATCGGTTGTCCTTACAGCTGTCAAAATCCGAGGTTGGTCAATACTCCCAAGATCTGAACTGTCCTTATTTCTCCCATTATGGACCAGATGGTACCCCTATTTATGTTTTTCCATATCAGTATAATGAGCAGGGAAACCCTCTACGTTTTCCTTCTCTAGAGGCTTATCAATATGTCCATGGTTTTATATTTTCCCAGGCTGGGCAACCTTCTAACTCGCAAGGACAACCCTTCTAGGGAAACCTTCGGGCCAGCCTCGTTATCTATATGACCCGCAAGGACAACCCTTATTTCAGGCATAGTTTACATTTGTGTTTTAAGCTTGCATAAAAATGAAACTCATTTCCAAGCATAGTTTGCATGTGTGCTTTTAAGCTTGCGAAAAAATAAAATGTGATTTTTGCGGTAATGAATTTTGTGAACTTTTCATTTGGGTCGTTTGTTATGCAGATCATATAACTAATGCATTAGGTAACATTGTATTAGACATTTTCATAACATATTTAAAGAGCATCATCATATGTGAAATAGATCCATCCAGAAATATATATATATATATATATATATATATATATATATATATATATATATATGTCGAAATGTTTGCAGTTTCTGTACATCACATAAAATCCAAAAAATACATGTCTATTTTAATAATATTCAGAGACAACATGTCTCTCAAAAGTGTGCAAATGAAAAGCCTAGATGACTAATTAGCGTGGTGCTCATGGTAGCATGTCACTGCCCGCACCAATTGCCTCAGTAAACGATGAAGGTGACTAGGCACCCCCACATGTGCCTATGATAAGCCAATGGGACATCTACTAGGCGAGTGTAATCTGGGATCCCATGAGCAATTCCCTCCAAGTTCTGAGCTAGCTCACTCCCATCGCCACCCTCGCCTTGAGGGTCATAGGCAAGTGGGGTCCTCCGTGTGATCGGTGACATCTCGGCGGGCCTCTCTGGGCCAACATCTGCATACACATAGGATTGTTTGTTAGGACATGCATGTATACCCAAAAAATCATAAAATAAAAAATCAAAAAGAGTCTTACCCAGCTTCTCATCCCAGTCTTCTCCCTCCGGGAGTGGAAGATCTGGGTCTCCCGTGAAGTCAGTACCAGCATAGGGCTAGTCCTCTACGACGATTAGCTGTCGCCGAAGCCATACAAAGAACTCGGTCCTCCATGAAATTTCCTAGCCCCCTCCTGATCTGGGCATGAGTGCTGCCCTTCAAGCCATCCATGGCTGCCTCAATGGTGGCTCGACGACTATCGCCCCCTGACCCTGAAATATTGTTAACCGTTCGAGGATGAACGATACCAAGATATATCCGTACCCAAACTATTTCAGTTTGGCCTTCTTACACTTCCTCAACCATCTTTTGATGTTCATTGTTACAGAAGTGGCCCAATCGAATAGTGTCAGGTTCATGCATTCTGATGCTAAGAGGAGCTGTGTTTTAGTAGCCTCATGCGGTGCCTGTTACCCCGCAGCCCACGGAATGGTATGGAGCACCACCCTTAGTGCTAGATCAGGAACTGTATGGATGTCAACCTTCCCGCTACCTGATCCGGTTTGTGCCACTGGGCACACTCTTTCCATCACCATTGACATCTACTCCCCCGAGGGCCTAGTACCTGTCATGATCAGGACTAGATCTCTCTGAGACAATCTAGTTATGAAGTAAACATCGGATACTTTGAGCTCCAATACTTGGTCTCGAAGCCTAAACTTCTCTTCGTTCTCGTCCCAGATACAAATTAAGTACTGCATCAATTCAGGTTGTGCCCTGAGACATGGTGTCAAGAAGAAATTTTTTAAGCCGCAATCCCGGATAGTGTTCATACATGCCTCGTTCTCCATGGCCATTTCATCTTCTTCACTATGCCCCCTTTCTTTCCATTCAATCACCATTGTGGCTATGTATCTGCACGAAAATGGTCACAAACACTCCATTAGATCCCTTAAACGTTCAAAAATCCAGTCGACTAGTTCATTTTTTGTAAAAATTGAGCGGAAATTTAGGTTGCGCCATTGGCGCGACCCCTTTGCAAAAAGGACCCAATTGGCGTGAATCCGTGCCCGACACCCGTACCAATTGGGCGAGCCCTAAAAATACAAATATCCCCTCAGGGATCCAAAATCACAGTGGAAATCTATAAAAAAAGGATTAAAACATGGCCAAGGGAAGCGCCTCTTACTTGGAAAATATGAGAACTGAAATGATGCACTGGATCATCGACGATCGTCGCCGCAAGTTCGCACAAGAAAAACTCACTTTCTCTCTCTACAAGAGGTAGAAAGTAAAAGTAAATATGTTTTTACTATTTTTGTCATATTTATAACTTTTCAAGATCAAATTAGGTTTTGAAGCTTATTTTTCCATTATTTTTTTATATTTTGTCGAAAAATGGGTTTTACGCTTGCTTTCTTGTGCAGCAATAGGTTTTCACATGACTACGACGACGATACGAGTTGTATTTTATACTTTTTCGAACTCGGTATAAACACGAAAAAGTCACCACTGGAGTCATCTTTCAGCTCTTTTCTCACTCTCTAAACATGAAAAGATTGTCGAGTCTCTTGTTGTTTTGATCTCGTTAAATTGGTTGCGAAACAACATCTACCCAGTATATGTTTACCCCTTTTTCGGGCTGGGATAGATTACTTACGAAAAAGGAATACCCTAGCTTATCGCGACTAGGAGGTTTTCTCAGATACAGTTTTCTACCTTTTTGAATCTGAGGAACTATCTACGAAAAGGGACTGTTGGAGTTTAATTTTCCGCTATATTTTCAAACTCTCTAAACATGAAAAGATGTTGATTTCTTCCTTTGTCGGACTCATTAAAACCTGATGACATCGGACCCCGTTGCAATGATGTTACTCGAGTTTCTCCTTCCTAGGGCTCGTTAAATGTACTAGGTTGGATTTGTCCAAAGGAAAAACTTATATCACAAGCATATTCTATCCCCTTCAAGCTTGTTTTAAAAAATAATTGGGATACTCGCCAAAAATTGTGGGGAAAATGAAACCAGTATCATTGTCGTCTCGGCAGTATGTCGCTCTTGAGCATGGCATTTTTCTGCATTCGTTTCGGGTTGGGGACATCTCATCTCGTTTTCTGCTTGCCTCCATGGGTTTGGGTTATCCTTTTTGACCTCTCATCTGCCCTTTTCCTTGTCATCATGATCTCAGATCTTTTGATTTCAAATACTGCCAAATCCAGTGTCGTGCCACCGATATGTTCAAGAGAAGTTGACCTCTGCAGTTTTCAACCCTCCTCTGATTCTCTACTGATCCTGATTCACAACATTAAGTTCCTCTGTCTTGTGTCGATGATGTGGGAAACACTATGGCCCACCTTCGATCAAGGTAACTTCCTGTCGAATTCAACTCATTATCTAGGAAAGTTGATCTAGAGACTCCCTCCTGGTACCTTGGAGCCTGCATGCCTCAATGGCAGGTTCTTCGCATTCGACGCAAGGTTTTCATCATTGGCCTTCAATCAAATTATTCTGTGGGTGTTCGACGTCTACTCACTATTCACATTCCATGGATTGTACCTCTAGTACCTTGAGGGCCATCGTCATTATTGGTGGATCCTCTCGCGTCTGTTAGCGACTTTCATCATTGGCTGGTAATCAGATGATGTTCTTGCATGTTCGACGCCAGCTCACATATTCACATGCTTGAACTTGTACGCTGTTCGGGTCGAGATGGAGCACAAGACCCTGGGTTTTGTCTGATGGAATCTAGGCTGCAGATTTTTGTGGATTATCATGATTGGTTACATGACTCATTGATTGGATGGTTGCGACCATACCTGAGTCCGCTTATTGATCCTTTTTGGATGGCTATGTCCATACCTTGGATCCTTATTATTGTATACTCTATTATGGATGGTTGCGCCCATACCACGTATCATGTATTTGAAATATCAGTTGTATTTGGCTATGCAGGTTTTCAATGGCAGTGTTTTCAGTTGGGCACGTTCTCATAAAGAATTTCACCCCTCTCTCTCTCTCTGGCCTCATGCTTTAGGGGTCATCTGTTACACGGTAATTTGTCACCGTCCCTGCAATCCCCCATCCCGCACATTGGAGGGCCTCTTTAGTGATGTGTGAGCAGTGACATAACCTGAAACCACTTTCATGGCACCCCCGTTTACAAGGACAATCATTCCTCTGAAGAAAGCTTCCTTTGAAAAACTCTGAAAACTGATCTTTTGGCCTTGGTGCGACTAGCCAGTTTAGCCCTCGCACCAATGGGGAAAATCCACCAAAGAGGGCACGCCAACTGGCACTCTGTCCCAGTGTATTGCTCACACCAAGCTTAATAAGGATTGTTTTTTAAAAATAAATGGCAGATGTTTGATTTCAAAAAACTTTTGAACAAGTCTCTAAAATGAGTTGGGAGGTTTGGCTCTAGATCTCCATGTATGGGAGGTGTTTTTCCACCTATCATGGAAGCTTCTTTGAGGATAGGGCCAATCCCACAATTTTTGGGATCCAAAATCCCTTCCACCATCTATATAAGCTTTCCATTTTACCTTAGCAAGCCAGTCTTAGTAGTCGTGATAGCACTAGAGAAGAGCTAAAATTATAGCAAGGAGACTATCGCTGGACAGCCTTTGAGAGCCAAGCCGAAGAGAGACAGCTTTGTCCCATTTTCGATGAGCTTCATTGAGACGTGGTCCGCTGTCGACCCCGCCGAAGGAAGATCCAGCGTCAGAGCTTTCGGTTGTATCTTTCCTTTGTTATTATTAATTATAAGCGACTTTGATTATGGTTTCATTCATGTGTCTTTGTTTTGATGCGATGAATTACATCCTCTCCGACTGATGTATGGTTACAAGATTTAGATTCTATGCTATGTATCGTTGTGTTTCTTCGCATGTGTGCAGGTGTTCGGACGTGTTAAGCGGAAGGATCGTGATATGCCAAAGCGGAGGATAGGAAGTGTCATCCTTTCTTCAACAACCATTGCGTAGGACTTGAAGTAGGCAGCTCGTTATGTTTTGTCATTTTTGTAACTAGAGACATGTGTCACTGCGTGTCTGATTTTTGCTAGACCCGATCTAGGCTAGTAGGGATCGCCTCTGTCTGTAGAGGGGATTTACCTCTCCAACACCTGTCTTCGCTATGCTAGACTTCACAAAAACATCTATTGTGGAATGTGATGCCTCAAGAAATGGATTTGGTGTTGTTTTAATGCAAGAAGGAAGACCCATTACTTTTGAAAGTCGTCCAATCAAAGGAAAGTATTTATAGAAAGCTATTTATGAGAAGGAAATTTTGGCAATAATACATGCTCTAAAGAAATGGCAACCTTACCTAATGGGAAGGCAGTTCAAGTTAAAAACTGATCATGATAGTCTTAAACACTTTATGGAAAAAAATATTATGTTCAGAAGAGAAACAAAAATGGGTCACAAAGATGTTGGGTTATGACTTTCAAGTCATCTACAAAAAAGGTAAGCTAAATTTTGTTGCAGATGCACTCTCAATAAAGGATGAGGAGGTGGAAGCATTGATTTTTTCCATTTCTATTATCCAACGAGATTGGATAACCGAAACAAGGGAGTTATGGAAGAATGACGAAGAAGTATGGACAGTCATTCAATATTTGTAGCAAGATCCCATTTCACCTGATATATTTAGTTGGAAAAATGATTCCTTATGGTACACAAATCACTTATACCTTTGTAAGAATTCCAAACTAAAACAAAATATTCTTTTGGAATTGCAAACCTCTCCCATAGGAGGACACTCAGGATTTTTAAAAACTTACCATAGGGCGAAGAAATATTCTTTTTGGGATGGCCTTAAATTTGATATTCAAAATTTTGTGGTAGAATGTTTGGTTTTCTAGCAAAATAAAGTTCAGATGATTAAGACCCTGGGCTTGCTACAACCTTCACCGATTCCATGTCAACATTGGGAGGAGGTTCCAATGGATTTTATCATAGGTTTACCTAAGTACAAAGGAAAGAGTGTCATCATGCTAGTAGTTGATAGGCTTACGAAGTATTCAGACTTTTGTGAATTATCTAATCCATTTAAAGCAAGTACATTTGATACTGCATTTACAAAAATAATTCAAAATATACATGGAAACCCAAACATTATTTTAAGCGACAGAGATCCCATTTTCACTGGAATTTTTGGATAGAATTATTTTCTTGTTTGGGTACACAGCTAGCCCATAGCTCATCTTATCACCTTAAATCTGATGGGAAATATGAGATAGTGAATTTTTTTTTGAAAGGATATCTTTTTTTTTGTATCTGATAAACAAACATAATCGATCAAGTGGTTAAATCTTGTTGAATGGTGGTATACAACTTCCTTCCATACTGCAACAAAAATGACCCCATTTATGGAACTTTATAGATATCATGCACCGTTCATCAGTTCATGTTTAAGAGAAAATTCTAAGGTTCAAGCAATGGAATATCACATCAAGCATCAACAAAAATTTCTCCAACTTGTAAAGGATAATTTAAATTTGGCACAAAATTGAAACAAACAATAGGTAGATCAACATTGCGGCGAGAGAATTTTTGATGTAGGAGACTGGGTATTTTTACAGCTACAACCATACAAACATATCTCCCTCATGTAAGCTAAGAAGGTTAATAAAATATCGCCAAAGTACTATGGTCCTTACAAGTTGTTGCAAAAGATTGGTACTATGGCATACAAATTGAAGCTTCCTACTTCTTCTCGAGTGCACCCAGTTTCCATGTTTCATGCTTAAATAAGGTTATAGGTGAAAAAATTCTAGTTCAAACAATATTTCCAGAACTTGATGAGGAAGGAAAAATAATTTTGGAACCTGAAGCAGTCACGGAAACAAGAAATTGAGAGCTACGAAATCGATCAATTTCAAAGTATCTCATCAAGTGGAATAACTTACCCATTGAAGATTGCACATGGGGGGATGATAATTTTATACAGAAGCATCCAGAGCTACTCAAACATTGAGGAAAACAATTTTTTAGGGAGAGGGGCATGTGAGGTCCCTATATTACTAGTGTAATCCCTTATTGTTGTTAGTGTATCCCCTTTATTGTTATTTTTGTAACCCTGTAGTCCTTATATTGTTATTATTGTGCCCCGTAAAACCTCATTATTGTTATTGTTGTTACCTTTAATTGTTATTGCTAGGTCAGCTAGGATTATATTGTGACCCCATGGACTCCTATATATAGAAAGGAAGTTTTTTCATTTGAATCATCCAAGAATTGTTCATTGATGTAATGTAAAGGAGGTTTCCCCCTCGAAGAGACTGATTTCTAAGGTGTTAATCTCTCTTTTATTCTATTTTTTGATTTGTTTTCATAACATATAATATCATGGAAATTTTATGGGAGATATACAATTTAGTAAAGTCTAGAGAATATTTAGGTACATGAATCAAAAGGGCGGCCTTCTCAAATTGTAATCTCTCTAAAGTATATACGCTAAGTGGAATGGAAAACATGAATGATGATTAAGATGATTGGTGAGGGCCATAATAATGATCCATTCCAGTTATCACGAGATAGTCATACTAAAATAGAAATACATGTATTAATACTAAAATTCAATCAAGTTTCCCAAACAAAATGAAATACATCCAATTCATAGTACTAAAATTCAATCGAGCTTCCCAATCAAAATGAAATACATCGAATTCATAATACTAAAATCTATTCCAGTTTCCAAAACAAAATGAACTACATCCAATTCATAATGCTAAAATCCATTCTAATTTCCCAAACAAAATGAAATACATCTAATTCATAATAAATCTAGTCCAGTTTCCAAAACAAAATGAACTACATCCAATTCATAATGCTCAAATCCATTCTAGTTTCCCAAACAAAATGAAATACATCTAATTCATAATAATAAGATCTGATCCAAAATGTATGTTGATCGGAGTGTGGAGGAAAAGGGCTCTGCAACTTTCTGGGCTAGGGTTTCTTGCCTTCTCGCTACGACGCCACCCTCTGCAATATTCTCTGCCAACGACCTCTGGGCTTGGCTAGTTTTGGGCCATCACACCTGCTGATCCTTTCCAATGGCTACGTCAGGGGGGAGGCTCACAAATCCTCCCCCAATTTCAACGCTGTTGTTGCTATTCAAAAGACTAAAGCTGACACAAATAAACCTACTTCTAGCAATGCATAGTGCTCTGCCATGGGCAAATAACCGCTGGACAATAATGTGCAGAAGCTTCCTCCGAAGGATGAGCCGGGAGGGCAAATAGACAAATCGATGGATACGCCCGACACCACGGCTGTACCAAAAGCTACCTCTGCTACCTGCAAGTCGATCGCTACAGAGCACCCCAAGATCGAGCTCCCAATCCATAGGATCAATGCCCAGATCCAGTACATGAGAGACCACGCGTTGATTGGAAAATTCGTAGGTTTTTGGCCTACAAAAAAGGCCCTGCATGGATGGATCAGATCCAAATGGAAACCGAAAGGTCAGGTCACACTGCAACTCGGACCCAAAGGGTTCTTCACCGCCATTTTCAACTGTATCAAGGATAGGAACCGGGTCATGGACGAGGGCACTTATTTTTTCAACTCCTCAGGCCTTTATCTGAGGGACTGGATTGAGAGATTCAACCCGGACAAAGAGGACTTCAACTGGGCACCTATATGGATCAGGCTCTACTCCCAGCCTCTGGAATATTAGGACGAAGAATCCCTAAAGGATATTGGTAACGGCCTTGGCGAATTCATAAAAATTGCAGAGGAAACAAAGCTCAGGTGGTACACCTCCTACGCTCACATATGCGTCTTCATGCATCTAGCTCATGCTCTTCCAGACTCGGTAAGTCTCTATCACAATGATTATGAATGGGTGCAGACCATCGACTATGAACACGTCCCTTTTAGGTGTTGAAAATTCCATACCCATGGCCATATTTTCCGTGATTGTCCTATGAATGTGCCTCCCAGAAAGCCCTCTGATGCTTCCTCTCCACCTGATGCTGATGGCTTTACTAAAGTCCAGAACCGACGCCGCCATAATAAGAAAACCCCCCCTTTGAATCCTAAGTCCCACTTCCAAGCCCCGGATCCCCCCTCCACCAGTAATAGCTTTGAAATCCTCGCTAATCCTGATGCAGAAACCCCTCAAAAGGAAGCCACACCCCAACCCTTGCTTAACCCCGTGCCTGAGCCTAACTCTGGCCCTCTTATTAACATGGAGGTCGACAACGCTGGAGCTAACAAAAGCCAGATCAGTCTTATGGAGGATGAAGCTGAAATGGTAGATATCAGAGAACTGGATATCTTCACACTGGAGTAGGCATGCAAAAAAAAGGAGTTTGACCAGATCTCAGAGAAACAGATCGAGAACCTTACCGTGGCCCTCTCTCGGGTGCAGCAGCACCAAAAATCCCTAGGCATCCAGCAGGGAAGTCCATGGGATGGGAAGAAACTCTTTAAAGACTCAAAAGAAAGAGGAAGAAAATTTGACCTTCAAAGGACTATCCTCCTTGGGGAGTTTCTTGTGGAATCTGGTAGGTACCCTAAACTTACCAAGTTTTTCCCACCCCGTGAAGGTAGTTCCCAATGAAACTCATCTCATGGATCATACGGGGTCTAAACAGCCCCTCAAAAGTCCGTATGATCAAGAACTTGATACAAATGGAAAGACCTCAAGTCTTTTTCCTGTAGGAAACTAAATGCACAAGCAATACCCTAGGTCCTATTCTCTCACGGTCCTGGCCAGGCTGTCAATCCATTGCGGTCGACGCCTCACGAGCCTCAAGCGCTCTCACCATTGCTTGGGATCCGAAATTTGTTTCAATAAGTGATGCTCATGTAGCTCACAACTTAATTCAGGCCTCTTTTCACATTCATGGTACCAATCTGCATGGACATCTTTCTAATACCTACTTCCCTTAGGATATAGCCAGGAAAATCGCTCTACTAGATATAGTAGAACTGCTTAACTCCACCAGAGCTCACCCCTCTATGGATTATGGGAGGGGACTTCAACATGATAACCAACTTGGATGAGAAAAGAGGTGGCAGAGAAAAGCTCGAGGTGGACAGCACCCACTTCAAAGATTTTATCCAACGGAATTGGTTGATTGATCTTCCATTTGCCAATGAAAATCACACCTGGAACAACAACAGATCAGGCTCGCAAAAAATTGCCTCCAGACTGGATAGATTTCTTCTATCTGACAATGCTATACACATTGGGGGGGACTTCCAGGCAGCAATCTTGCCTTATTCAGGCTCGAACCATTAGCCTATCTCTCTCCAATGGTCCAGGCCAGGGGATCACATCAAAAGACCTTTTCGCTTTGAAGCTTTCTAGCTCACGCACCCAGGCTTCAAGGAAGTGGTCTACTCTGCTTGGCAAGCTTTCACTCCACCTCCAGGCTCCAAAATGTTCCAGTTTCAGCAGCATCTCAAAGACCTTGAACCTCGTATCAAAGCCTGGAATCAATCTACCTTCGGCAACATCTTCCAACAGAAAAAAATTCTTGAAAAGGAAATGGCAGAACTCCAGCTTCGTATTATCCAAGAAGGGCGCACTGACGCATTGGTCACGAAAGAGCAAAGTCTGCACAAACAGTTGGAGGAAATAAGGCAGCAAGAAGAGATTCTCTGGAAACAAATTATCCAGATTCAGATGGTTAAAGGAAGGGGAATGGAATACTAAATTTTTCCATCATTCCACCATTCAATGCAGGATGTGTAACAACATTAGCTTTCTCCTTAGCCCAACAGGAGAAAGACTGGAGCACCATCAGGCCATAGAATCTGAACTAGTCACCCATTTCAAATCAGTGCTGTAGGAAGACCAAATCGACAGGAAACCATATATTAACAAAGTTATGCAACACATCCCGAAACGCATCACGGAGGAGCATAATCAACTTTTACTTCGCCCAGTTACACTCTTGGAAGTGGAACAGGCCATCTCCAAAAACAAGGAAGGCAAAGCTCCAGGACCAAATGGCTTCACTTCTAACTTCTTCCATCACTTCTGGGATTTGATCAAAAATGATGTCTGGCATTTAGTGGAGGAATCCAGATCCATGCATTGGCTCGTCCAGTAAATCAATGCCACTTTCATAACTCTAGTCCCCAAGGAAGCCCAAGCTGCCACTCCTGAAAAATTTTGACCCATTGCACTTTGCAACGTCATCTACAAGATCATCTCAAAGGTAATTGCTAACAGGCTCAAGCCGCTGCTTCCACTGCTCATCTCACCTGAGCAAATAGGGTACGTGGAGGGTCGCCAAATCCTTGATGGTATCATCCTCACTCATGAGATCATTCACTCACTGAAGCAAACCAAAAAGCCAGGTATGCTCCTTAAGATTGATTTATCTAAAGCTTTTGACAAACTTAACTGGAATTACATTCATCAGATGCTTGTTGCCTTCGGGTTTAGCCCTCCTTGGATCAGATGGGTCACGAGCCTTATCTCCTCTTCCTTTTTCTCCGTCTTAGTAAATGGCATCCCCTCTCATCCCTTCTCCCCTTCCCACGGCATCCGTCAAGGTGATCCTCTGTCTCCCTTTCTCTTTGTGCTTATGGCTGAGGGTCTAGGTCGCTCTATCTATCATGCTCTCCATGTGCATCGACTACGTGGCATCTCCGTCCATGGTGCCCCTCCCTTCACCCACCAGCAATTCGTGGATGATAAAATGGTTTTTGGACATCCTTCTGCCCAAGAAGCCTCCACCTTTAAAGTCTTGCTGGATTTGTTTGCCGAAGCCTCGGGAATGACTGTTAATGCATCCAAGTCACAAATTTTCTTTTTCAATACTTCTCTACCCATTCAGCACTGCATTGCCAGAATCCTTGGATTCTCCCTAGCCAAATTGCCAGCCAAATACCTTGGAGCCCCCCTGATTGACTCTGCTCTCAAGCACTCTTCTTGGCGAATTCTCTTGGACAAACTTGAAGCTATATTATCCTCCTGGAATTTTCACCCCCTTAATCTTCCTAGTAGACTCATTCTGGTCAAGTCTGTCTTACAATCTATGCCCCTCTATCTCTTCTTTGTGTTAGCGGCCCCCAAAGGGGTCCTCAAGCAAATAAAATCACTTCAACGCAATTTCCTTTTGGGGGCCTCAGGACAAAACAGAAAATGGGCCTTGGTAAAGTGGAACACGATTTGCAAGCCAAAGAATGCGGGGGGTTTAGGACTCCGCGATCCTCAGCATAGCAATGCCATTATGGGGGCCAAGGTCTGGTGGCAGTGGTTAGCTTCTCCTTTCACTCCCTGGGCAAAACTTTGGAATGATAAATATGCGAACCATAGACCCGCCTCAGAGCTCATCCGATTGACTATGGCTGAAGCTGGCTTGCTGATCTGGAATGCTGCCAAACAACACTGCCTCCTTATTCAAGAACATAGATTCTGGGAGGTCTGAAACAGTCGCACAGCTCGCTTCTGGACAGACTCTTGGCAACAACAACCCAATCTACTATCCGCCATCAAGCCGCCCCTTCAGCTCGATATGATGACTCCTGTGGAAGCTACGGTTCATCTCTTCTGGGAAGAGAACCATGCTCAGGGATACAGGTATTGGAAAACGGTAGCATGATATTTGAACAATCAGTGGGTTCAGGCTCATTCAGCTTTGGAAGCGGAATTAATCAGCAGGAAAATCATATACTCTGACAAGCAGGATATTCTTCGATGGGGGCACACCTCAAAAGGCAAGTTCACCACTAAGGAATCCTACACTCTGATGACCCACACTTAAGATCCCATCGATCCCATCTGGAAAGAGTTGTGGTCACCACATTTATGGCTGAAGATCTCCACGTTCTTGTGGCTTCTTTGTCATAAGAAAATTCTTACCTGGGATAATTTAACGAAAAGAGGCTTTACTGGGCCCTCCCGATGCCCCAATTGTAATTTCTAGGAGGAAACCATACAACATCTTATGATGACCTGCCCATTGGCTGCCTTCTTTTGGGAAGTTGTAAGATCCAAATGTAGGAGGGATGGTAAAATTTCGGGGGACTTAAATTCTTTCATCCGCAACTGGCCCGTTGCTCCCTACAGATGTAATCTCCTCAACTCTCTCTGGAGGCTCATCCCCGGACTCACCCTATGGAATATCTGGAAGGAGAGGAATAGGAGAATCTTCAAGAATCAACCCCACCGGAAATACTCTGGAACAATCTCTGTAGTAACCTTCAAGAAACTCTAGCACTTAAAAAATGGCAGCAAGAAGACTTCCCTACTCTGCCTTTGGAGCAACAAATCTGGGATGATTGGCAGTTTAAGCTCATTCTAGATCCTGGGCCAATTGGAAATCGTGGCCCACAGAGAGACATGCATGACACTTGGGTCCACCCCCCAGCTGGCCTCCTGAAGCTTAACTTTGACGGAGCCTCCAAAGGCAATCCAGGGGAAGCAGGCTTCAGGGGAATATTCTGTGACCACAAAGGTGACCCTCTGCTCATCTACTATGGATCCATGGGGTGGGATACCAATAATTCTGTGAAGCTGGAAGGACTTTGGCAAGGCATGCAGCTTTCTTAGCTCCATAATTTTTTCCCCATAGAGATTGAGGGCGACTCTCAAATTCTCATCAACATGGTCAGTAAGCTTCTCTTTGGCTCCCCCCCTTCTCGAGTCGCAGACAGTTGGAGACTCATGGCACGATTGGAGCTCATTGCAGATTGGTTGCAAAAGCACAGAGCCATCTATCTCAAGCATACTAGAAGATATGGTAACAAAGTGGTGGACCTTCTGGAAAATAAAGGTGTGACGAGTGCCCAAACTCTTTCAACAGGGCCTCTCTCCAGTCTCAATGACAGTAAGCTCCTTCAGGACTACACTCAATTGGTGCACCAGGACTGCAATACCCTGGATGAGGGTGGTTAATGTGGATTTGATGGCAGTCCCTCGATGGGTGAGTGCGTGGCAAGGCCACATGGCCACCCGCGGATTGCAATTACTCTACCTTGGGCTCTTAAATTCTTTAGGCCATCACCCTGCGCGGCATTTATGCCGGTGGGGAGGCCGAGACAACATTCACTTCAAAATGCATCCTCCAGGTGCTTTGCCCCTGCATTTTGATGCGGTTTCATAGTTTATGGTTGGGATTTGCTGTGGTTTGCAGGTCTCCATGTCGCTGCAACTCCTGCCCATGGGTTCCAACTTCTCTCCAGACGCCAACGTGCACAGCCTCCGCACTGCTGTAGGAAGATGCTGCCCTCTGGGTTGCTGCATTAGCTTCACTCCTGGTTTCCATCACTCGCATAGTCTGTTTTGTTCTCCGCACTTTGCTTCTCTGCCCGACCTTTTTTCTCCCCTCCCCCCTCTGGTGCCTTCAGTCAATTCTGCCTTCTCTCACCCTTTCAATGCTGCAATGCCGCGACTGAGGCATCGTTTGAGCTGCCATTGGGGAAGCACCCATCCCAGTTCCACCAGACGTTGTCGCTCCCCCTCCTCTGGCTCCCAGTCGTCCTCCTGTTAGAGCCTTAGTGGAACCCCCCCCTTCTCGTAGTCTTCGTGGCAGTGGTCGTGTGCGTCGCCTCCCTCCCTCCCCGAGGCGTGGTGCCTCTGCCTCTCAGCCTCCTCTTGAACCTCGGCCTGTTGTCTCTGCCTCTATTTGCAACCCGTAGACCGCCATCTTCCATTATCAATGTAATTTCATTTGCCCTTTGGTTATAGCAAGGATTTTAGTCTCATTCAATGAGATCCCTGAAGCCACGCCTGCTCCCCCTCCTTCAGCGATTCTTGTCAATCCGCCTGCCTCTCCCACTGTGCTGCATGCCTCTCAGTCGGTGGACAAAGGCTCCTCCCACAAAGTGGGTGATTGCAGCTCAAGTCTCCTCCAAGACCTTGGGACGCAAACAGGTGTTCTTGAAGCAGGGGCTGCTGCAACTCAAAATGACCCGGTTCCTGATGACGAGGAAGGTTGCTGGTGCAGAATTGAAGAGGAATCGCCCTCGGGTGACTATGGGCTCTAGCGCTTCTGTTTCTGCTCAAACTATAATGTCTAGTCTCTTTGTTATTTTGCTGGTTCTGTATGCAACAATTCTTAGTTTGTCCAAGCTGGTTTATTATGGAGAGGTAGTTCCAAAACAATGTTTGGGTCAGTTTCCCCTTGAGGGCGGCTCAGTTTTTTGGCTTTGTTTTGGTATATCCATACTGGTTTCCTCTACTGAGGCAGCTCTTAAACGATTCTCGGACCGGTTTCCCCTTGAGGGCGGTTCAATTTTTGATATCTTGCTGACTATATGGCACTTCCGAAGCCTTGAACTCGCTATACCATATGTTTCATTAATAGATTTAAGCTTACTTAGAAAAAAAAA
>CM076573.1:202795825-202990128 GCA_034641835.2 Pinus albicaulis | reverse complement strand
GAAAGTGTGGGCCTAAGAAATTAACATAATTTTGATTGTGGTTATTTCAGACAATAATGCATTGTGTTGAATGATATTGGAGGATATCTTCCAGAATTACTACAATCCTTGTGCATGATGAGTCCCAAAACCCCAATGCTCTTAATATATTTGGAAACCATCGCTCTAGAGCCCAACTTTACTAAATATATTCCTTGTTATATTTTTCATTAGATCCTATTCCTAGCGTAATGACTTCTGTGTAATCCAAAATGATCTTGTCATCTTAAAGTAATAGTTGAGATTACATTGTGTACTACTATAGTTCAACACATAATAAAATTTTCGAGGAAGTCATGTAATGTAGGTGAAACACTGCGATACTTGTCTATGCATTCGCAGATGAAAATACTTTGATAATTTTCTAGGCCCTAGTTGGGACAAGAATTACACGGGAAGAGATATCTAACAACGTGGAAGAGAATTCAATTGGAATTTAGCTTAGAAGAGATTCATAGGTGCAAGACTGACATTCACATAAAGTCCACAAAAACTAGTGGCTCAAACTTGAGCAGGGCATGAATTCCTCTGATCGCATACCATGTTAAACACACATGAAAATGTGGAAAGAATCTAGATAAACGTTGAATGCATTTTATTCACAATTATATACATATTTATACAATGTCTTATGACCCTTGGTTTTGATATTCCAAGTGGTTCCTTGGACTTCAATGATTGTTCATATTCCACACCATAACCCTTAGTGGATTAGGTGTTCAACACTTAGTCTCATAAGAAATCCATGGGTCAATTTCAAAATCCAAGGAATGTACTCAACCCATTCCTTCCATTAAATTATAGAGAATCATTTCAGCTGCTACCCCAAATTCCATATTTATTAGGGACACTATTCCAACTACCCAATCATTCACAATCAATTGGGTCTTAGAAAAGAGGGAAATTGATCAAATTTAAATTCAAATTTTGTGGCAAGGATTTATTAATACAATTCCCAACAATTCCCTCATTGTTTTCCCACTTGTGGTAACATAGCCTATATTAGTGCTTATATATTTCGAGTTAGTTGTGTCAATATATTCATTAATCAAACACTTTCATTACATGTACTTTCATTTCATGGATTCATCGAATTCATCTTTGTCATAATAGTGACACATTTATGTTGGCACAAGAAATATAATATCATTAGCATAATTAATTATAATTAATTAACCTATTTGTAAAGATAGGGATGCTACATAATATTTGGGTCATGGTGAGGGGACATGTATCATGGATAGGGGTTCTAGATACCACATACGTATTCCCAAGATGAGATTTTGGAGGCTTGGCACGGTGACGACTTGGTATGTTGTTACTCCTGGTGGTGATTATAGGAAAGGGACTCAAGTAAATGGATATGGAATGGTGTAAACCATCGCTTGCTAGTTATCCATAGGTAATGGTTTGGAATTCACCAGGATTGATATGGCTCTATGATTATCATAGTAGTGAAAACTTGAGTAGAATTTAAGGGTGGTACCAATGTTGGATCTCCCAAATAAGTGCTAAGAAGTGAGGAGTATTTAAATATTCTAGGTCATATCCCTATAAATGAGGGAATTTCATGTTGCACCCCTAATCATGGGAAATACATTGTCTCAGGTGGCCAAAGGTCATAGCTTGTAATGTGATAATTAGTTGACGATGGTGATGTTCCCATTATGGTGGGAGATCATAGTTCAAACCATGGAGGGGGTGATGATCTTCATTACATACATGTACCTTCTTATAAAATGGGCCTCCTAAGGAAATTATAATATAATAGTGGAAATAATAAAATAAGATTTGATTATATCATCAAATTTTAGAGGGAAAAAAGAAAAAACTACTTTTTCAACTCATATTTTCAACTTATCTCCCAAAGTGTTTACTCAAATTTCGAGCAAGAGTACTCGCTGGATCCAAAATTTAACTCCTCATCAAAGGAGTAATCATGTTTCATACTTTCGATGGGTCCTGCTACACGAAAAATGAGAAATACTTGAAAAACATCATTGTAATCACAATTTTTTTTATGTATTTCTCATTTTTGTGTAGATAGTTTCCAGTAATGAAACTAATTCTAACTGCTCTAACTAATTCTAACTGCTTAAACTACTCACTGTTACGGAGGTACAAGCCTCAAAAAGGTCTTATTACATTTACATGCTTTTGAAAAAATAACATGATGAGAATTTAAAAACTTCTAATCTATAAGAACAGCTGCTCCTGATGCGGTTGCTGAATCAACGGCTACTTTTGGCTAAGCCTTTGGGACCTCTTTTGTTGAGTCTATGGAGAATGTTTTGCACTTCTTCCATAGCTCATTTTGAGTTGTCGAGGAATTTTTGAAACTTTGATATTCTATCCTGAATGCCACAATTTGACTGTGTGTAGGTTTTCCTGTAAAGAGAGTTTTCACCATCCATAGCAAATTGAAATGCCTATGCAAGAAGTTAAACACAGTTTCTCCTTTTAAAATCTATGTCTTTTCGTGCCTATTATCTGCCTTACTTTTTGCCAATGTTAACTGATCTTCATAAAACTTCCATGACATGATATTTCCTTTCTCTGTCCAGCATGATGGTAAACCTGTTCTGGTCAATTTATCAAATGCTATATCAAACTTCTTTACTACCTCCTTAATTCCCAGTAGCCTTTTATTTGCAACTTTCCGAAGATCATTCTTAATTATCATCTTATCATACTTCCTCAGCATAAAAATATCTGTCTTGTATTCCAATATCTTCTAATTCTTCATCTGATTTGGAATTGATAAAATTTATAAACTTCCTAGCCCAATTTGCTCTTTTAACGGTCGTCTGCTTTTCAGATAATATCTCCTCTTCATGTTCTGAGATGAGGCTTTTCTCTTTAGCAACTTTTAACTTCTCCTTGAGATCTTTAATCTCATCTTCAACTTTCTGTAATTTCTGCTTGTTATCATCTGCTTTATCTTCTAGTATCTTTATGACCTTTGTGGCTGTTTCTAGCTCTGATTGGGCTAGCCTGCGATCTCTTTTCGCTAACTTCATCTTTGTGCTGAGCTGTGCAATCTGTGCTTGAGGATCAGCATCACCTGTAGGAAAAACAAAAGTGCAAGTATGATTCTCAATATGGTTTTTCAAATATATAGCAGTCTGCTTTACTTTAGCCAACTCTTCATCTTTTCGCAACAATTGCAGACGCATCTCTTCTTTTTCTTTCTCCACCTCTGCTACTTTTGCAGCCATTGAATGCTCTGCAGCAGGTAAATTTAGCTTTTTTCTCAAGGAAGATATCTCTATTTCTGCACTCTTCATGATCTTTTGTACTACATCTTTGTCGTTAGGATCTACACCGATTTTCATGATAATCTTTTTCAATTCCTCGTTTTGAATTGATAAGGCCCTTGAATTAGCCTTCTCCATCTTGAATTGTTTGATAACTTTTGCAAGCATGTTTTCAGCTTTAACAACTGTGGCATTGGTCTTGGTTAAATCATTGACAATTAACTGTCCAGTCTGCATATGAAGATTCATCTTATCCCACAGTGGGATCTTCTTAACATCCATAGTTATATTTACCTCATTAAAACTGCTTGAAGATCCAAGGGACATCCCTGTTGGATGTGTCAGAGCCATTCTGAATTGATCCTTTTCAAGGTCCATTACAGTCATCAACCTAGTCTGATCAGCAACTATGTGATGCTCTGCCTGAGCTTCTACATTAGCTTTTATTCTCTGATTTTTCTCTTCAATCTGTGCAAATATTTGTTTGACTGAGGGCATCTTCTCTGAGTAAAGCTCATGACTTCTAGGAGAAGAGGGAGCATTTTGTTCTTCATTGATGCGGAAGGTAAAACCTAGTGAATTGGGAGAATGATCTTCAGCCAATTTAGTTCTCTTCTCCTCTCTTGGCTCTTCGTCATCTACTTCAACAACAACATCCCTACCTCTTTTATTTTCCCTTTCAGTTATAACAGGTGTTTGAATGCTCGTTTTTGATGTATTTATTTCGCCTGGATTTGCCAGCTTCTCCTGATCAGGTCTGCTTACGTGAGAAAACGCAGAATATCCATTCTCAATTATTCTCTGGGAAATCACTCCATGCGGATCATATGACCATTTTTCTCCTAGTAGCAAATGTGTCTCTTCCAACATTTTAGAAACTTCATCAAAATCTTGCCTCATATTGACCACGAAAGGTCCCACATTCATAGGCAATTTATACATAAAACCTTTTTTCATGGGGAGAAAGTGCACCTGATCCACATTAAGGCTTTGTCTTATGAATTCCAGGGCAAACAATCGCATAGGGACAAAAGTTGGGAGCCTATAAGGCTGAATACTAGCTCCATACTGTCTTATCTCCGAATACTCTTCAAACACAAACCAATCTCCGAATCTGCAACTAGGTCCTAACTGTAGAAACTCCCGGGCTTTTGTTAAAAAACATGGAGGAGGAACCCCATTCAAAATTCTATAAGCAATAGACATATAATGACTGGCAAACTCAAATAACCCTGCTTCATTTTCCTCTTTTCTAGTCATGTCAGTCCAAAATAAAACTGATTTCTTTTGCTTGTTGACATCAACTATATTCAATCCCAAACTCATAAATTCTTCAACATTTTGATATAAAAATAAATAAACAATCAGTGACGGGAATTTAAAGAAACCTATAAGAGGAAAGGTCATCAACTGAGAATTTACAATTTCCTGCCAGAAATATGGAATGTCGAGAACAACCCCTGGTTTCATCATCAGCGCGTACATTCCCAATACTGATTTATCAACTGTATGGTCATTGTCTTTGCCCAAAATCTCTGCAATGCAACTCAGAATTGGTCTGTATTCAGCATCGAACGCTTCCAAACTAAATTCTTCTCCTTCTAGTTGAGCTTCCTTTGAATTTGATCTCAAGTAGGACATACATTGATCAAATTCTTCATTTGAAAGGTCCTCAAAATAACGAGCCAATGAATCTTCAGAGAATTGCAGTGGTGACTCGTTTTCAGGAAAGCACAATGCTTGGCGAATTAACTGCGTCAATACCTGCAGAACGTTTTCTCCCTGCGAATTCATTATGAAGCACTTACCAGGATACATTGAAGAAACTAGCCATGAGATAAACTCGGGAAAGAAATGGGCTTTTGGGATACAGGCGGACAATACACCAGAATTCTTCATGGCGGAAAAGACTGGGGATTTCTCAGCGTTTAGGGTCACTTGATGATACAATAAGGGATGGTTTACAGAAGACATGGTATCCTGGACGTCTTTTTCACTGTCCATGAGGGAAATGAGGCTTGACGAACCAGATAGAGAGACTTGTTTTTCCATGGCTTAACAGACAACGGATGGCGAATGGAAAGGTGACAACGACACGGCTCAAAAGGAAAAGGACTGCAAGTGATTTGAAAACGGGATACGAAATTATTTAATAGCTGCGGAAAACCCATATTAAATAACCGAGATGACGTGTAAAGCTGCTGACGAGGAGTACAGCTGTCTTCCACCTCGCTTTATGACATTACCGCGGGGGCTCCTGGAGTACGGCGGTGAACTTCGACTTGCACCCCCCGCAATGAATCCAAGTCGTTGATCACGGCTCACCTGTGGTCAAACCAGTCAACTGCGGGGGCATTACATTTGGTAATTAACGAGCTCTTTGCGCCCCCGCATTGACTCATCTAATTTCAATCTTAAACGATGAATACTCCCGCTCGGAGAGTTGCTCGAACCTTAAACATGAAGTAACATACATTCAAATAAAGCTTAACGATAAAATTTAATCTGCAACGAGCTCGAAGAAACATTTCATTTTTTATGATACAGTATAAAAACATTATACTATAGCATATGCTTTTTGAAATTTCAGAGATTTTTTTTTTTGCTATTTTTCGATTTTCAAAATAAAATAAAAAAGGATATGCGGATGATCCACAACACTATCCATCTTCTTGAAAACACAAAAAACTTTGAAATTTGCCAAGCTTTCCTTCAAACTCTAATGGCCTTCACCTCAGGCTCAAGCTTGATGATCACTGTTGAAAAACCAAATTTGTACCTACTGAAAAGATGCTCAGTTTATTTGAGCTTATTCACACACACTCCTACCTACCCTAACAACTGCAATCTTCATGTTTGATTCAAGCAACATGAAACTTCCAATGAATCCAATCATTGATCTGATCTGACACTTGAACCTCTTGACTGCACTTAAACCAAAATTAAACAGGATACTAAAATGACCAAGGCAACATAAAATTAATATGATCTTCATAATGAAAATATAACTGGAAATCTAGACTGTAAAACTCTTCCATGTAGTCAGCTATAGGATCATAGAAGACATAATCTGTTTGATGATTCTCAAGACATTCTGCAGCTTTGGACAACTCATATATGCTTTGCTCAGCAACACAAGATTTCAGTTGTGTGCTATCAAACTGATTTTCAAAAACAGGGTATTCTTCCTCAATCTCAAAAGAGAAAGGTAGCAACACCCTCTCTTTGTATTCTAGCATGAAATTTTTTTGAAAAGATTGATCTTGATCATGAAGACTATAGGATTGAATTTTACCTTCTAAAACTTCAATGTCTTTCTCAATGTTCTTAGCAACTTCATCCAAATATTGAATCTTATCTTCTGACTTGCACTCAAATGATTTTAGATAAGAAGACAAGGACAAAGAAAAATTTTCATCTACTCCTCATTAGTATTATCATCATTCCATTGTTTAAAACCTTGTATTGAATGAGATTCTACCACCAACTCTATTATGTCTATCCATTCTTCCAAAAACATAAGCCAAAAATGTGCAAATGACTTAATAGATCTGAGAGGAAATATTTCAATCCACTGTTTACATTTCCCTTGAAATGAATCATAGAACAATATGATGCAAACATCTTCATGTTTGACTCTATGAAGCTCAGTAAAGTCACAGAAATCTGATATATGCTTCAAAGTCAAACTCAAATCTTCCCCATTGAATTTTGGACCATTCCTTAAAAACTATGCATCTTTGGGAAAAGGATTTGGGAAGCCATAATTTTTTTGAAAAATCTATACATGCATACCTTGAAACAAGAATGGCAGGATCTGAGCTCTTCATAAGTCCAGTGGAATCACCATGAATCTATAAAATTTTGAATTCTTCAACAATGGAGTCGCCAAGGTAGTTGCAGCCTCGAACAAATTCTAATCTCCTACTACCTTCAAGAGTTCAGCTTCAAAATTTCAGGAAAGTATAATATTCAGGCTCCCGGAAGAGGCACCAAAATGTTATCAAAAAATTGTACCTAATTGGCTGCTAACCAGACAACTATATGTAACTATTTCAAACCAACTTGTGACTAAAGCTTAGCCTCTTCAGTCTGAGAGGGCTCTCTCAAAAAGGGTTAATGATATTTGATAATGATAAACTAGATGGCTAACTCTACTTAAAAAATGACTTGTTTGTGACAAGTGTAGGTTGAAAAAAACATCAGTATGCAAACATTGGGCTTATGGAGTCAACAAATTCAGTATCTCAGTAGTGCGTTCACTTGACATGGAAGTTGAGGCAGGTAAGAGTTTTTAGCAGAAGTACACACACATGAAACAGGAAATTACACAGTCAATTCATCTATAAAGGAAGTTAGAGCATTCACATGAATGAATTCTGAGTATTAAAGATGAAAACCACTGCAAATGATACACATAAAAGATATAGATAAGATAAGCACTAAAAACTCAATCAGAATCCCAGGTTGGTCAAGAAACAAGTCTTTGTATTACTGAAAACAGTCAATTACATAAAGTTGTAGTTTTTCCAAAAAGTCTCCAACCCTGTAGGTTTTAACCCTGTACAGAAATTATCTGCAAACGAATCTTAAAAACAGAAAATAAACAATAGCGAGAGCATAAAACATAAAACAGATATACATAGATATTTTCCCCTGGATCCCAAATCAAGACGACCAGCTTGATTATTCATTATATTCCTTTTAGTGTTACAACACATATATATACATGCCGAAGCATACATAAACCCCAATCCATTAACCCTGTATTAGAACATAACCGTAGTTTCCTTGATCGGATCTACAAAATACCAGGGTTCGAAAACCATCATGCCCCAAAACCATGTGCAAACCCATGCACAAAACCATGGGCATGTCCGCCCACCGAAAAATAGGGTCCAAAATTTTTTTCTCGGGGCACTTCCCCAGACCCTGTATAGGGTTGCTTCCTCCCCCCTACTGCGCCCAGTGCAATGTACAGGGGAGGCTAGCACCCCCCTCCCCTCACGCGTGACTAGTCGTGGAAATAATATAACACATACCCAACAAAACCTTTACAAATTCGACTCTCTGCCCTTTAATAGAATTGTTACATGATGAGATGATCTGCCTCATGGCTAGATTCATCGAAATTTTGCTAATGACACCTTGCATAACAAGAAAACATCTACATTAATGAGAAAGTGACAGCTATTCTATTTGACAGTCCTTCTCCTAATAGGACTCAAATTCTCCTTTATTACATCAAATACCTTATCTCCTAATATTAGTTACATATTTTACAACTATTCCTTCACATGTTTGAATAGGGTGTGATGGGACTCATCACTACATGACATCTTAATTGACTTCCTCTAAAACTGAAAATAAACCCTGTTTTTTAGGAAAACTGGTCCTTATCTTCAACGAGGGGTTTAGTCGATGAGTTGGCTTCATCTTGTGATATTCAAGTCTTGGATGACAGCTGACATAGTCCCTTGAACCTTTGAAAGTGTCCACCTATCCATAACTACATAAAAACCTGCTCATAAAGCTTCAAAATAGTACTCTACGAAAGTATGACAGTTTCGTTGTGTACTTTCGTAGCGTTACAAAAATGCCTTTTTCCATCAATCTTTCCAATTCTTTCCTTCTACATTATGTTCATTATGCCTTTATACATCTTTAATACCATTTTCACCTCTTGTAAGCTCCCAAAACTGGTTCAAAATGAAAAAAGGAAAGCTACAGTAGTTTCGTAGCGTTTTCCTGTTCTTCAAGCCCGGGAACGCTACGAAACTGCTGAAAACAATGAAAATTCTAGATTTCTATCTAGCTTTAAAAATGTGTCTTCCAAATGTAAAAACCTTTTTTCCAACATGTCATTAACCTTTAAAATCATAAACCAGCTCACACTATGATTTCTTGAGGTGTTTCTTCCTCATTGATCATGAGTTGAGCAATTGGCTCCTCAAATACTATCATTTTAAGGTCCTTTTTCTCCAACTCCTCATGGATTAGTTCAAGTTGTTCTTAGAGGTCTTTGACTTGGTATTCAACATGACATGAACCCCTCTACATGTTATGGACCTCATCAAACTAATGAGGAACACAATCCATCTCACCTTTCATATTTAAAACCACTTTGCAGGTTTTTCTTGTTTTTCCTGAAAAATAGGTCTTATAACAGAGCTTATATCTCCAAATCCATGATGTATTTTTCAAAACTGGAGGAGGTTTTTGTCAATAAGAATGTTATTAATAAAAAAATCTCTTTTTTTTTTTAAAACCATCTCCATCTATCCATAACCTGCATTTGAAAAACATGTGTAAAATAGGAAAACTCTATTTTCTGAAAATAGGGCTCAAAGAAATCCTTGTATCTCCCAACTGATAGAACTTGTGATAAAAGTGAGAGAGGTTATTTTTCCTCCTTCTGTGCTTGAAAATAATATCTCTCATTATTTCCAAAATCATTTTCTTCATCCACAATCTTCTCTTTAAACATACTGCTCAAACAGTCCAAAAACACAGCCATTTCCCTGTTAGCTCCAACATAAATTCAAACAACTTGAACTGATGCATGCTTTAGAAAATCTAGGGTCCTCCACGAATATCTTAAGGTCCATGAGCTTCTATATTATCCACAAAGGCTCCTTTTTGTGCTTTCTTTTACATGACCATCTCCTTTTATAACCAAGCTACCCTCTTAAAAAGCTGACACTTGGAAAGCCAAATTGGACAGCAAGCTGCTTCGAGTGATGAAGCAGCTCTCAAAAAGTGACATTGAGATGTTTCACATGCAAGAATGAATGTTGAGTGACATATAGCAACTTAGGATAAGTTTTTGTGTTTTAAATGACATATCATGCTTAAATCATGACACACACATGCAAAAAGGGTAATGATGACCTCATACATGGTTGTGTACCTCTGAATTAAAATAACTCTATTTTTTTCTAAAAACATAGGGTTCATAGTTGAGCTCTTATCTCCCTATCCTGGATAGATATTGCAAAATTGAAGGAGGTTTTTTTAGGTCAGTATGTCTTGAAGAAAAATCTCTCTTGTTTTTTTGAAAACCATTTCCAGCTGTCCAGAATCTACATTCTAAAAACATGTATAAGAGAGGAAAATTGTGCATTCTGAAAATAGGGCTAAAATACATCCCTGTATCTCCCAATATGTATCTCCTTTGATAAAAGTGAAAGAGATTATTTTTATTTGATATGTTCTTGAAAATAACCTCTCTCAGTTTCTTAAAATACTTCCTTTTTTTTCCCAAAAACCGCCCTTGAAGTTGACTACTCAAAGTCAAAAAATAGAGAAATGCTTCATATTCGCTACGAAACTAACAACAGTTTCATTGCGTTTTCTGCCTATTTTACACTGAATTCGCTACGAAAGTATGGATTCTTGGCTAAAATGACCTTTTTCGGAGTTGTAAGCTTGGGAAATAAAATATGTTAGCAAATTATGAGTGATGTGACATCAGGGGATTTTAAAATGAGTGGGTTTAGACCTTAGGGTAAGCTTAATAAGAAAATTTTAAAATTTCCCTTGACAAAGAATATAAAAAATTGAATCCTACAACTCTACCATTGACACATGAACCTATTTAACTTTGTCAAATGATGCTTCATTTTTTGGTGATAACAGAATTCATAGGTTATTTCCCTTGAATGCGCCATTCACTTCTTTCTCTAATAATTGAATGCTTTTGTTTCTATAATTTTATTGTTTTTAGGAACGATATTGTTCATTAAAGGTAAATGACACACATTGAAACCCTCCTAGTTATTTAACAAACTAGTTCAATCAGTATGATAGGCTTGCAACCTGTCAAGCAAGGGATTTGTACATAACCCCATTGACCACCATCTCATTGCTTTTCCTTTTATTTTCTTGCATTTATGATTCTTGATTTGGTTAATATGAATAGCTTACTAAAGGGTTTAAATAATGCTACAAATTCTTCGTGTTTCCATGAATGTCCTTTCTAGTCATAGTAAAAGAGTATCCCAACTGAGAAGGCTTTGTGTTTCCGCCTCATATAGCAGAATTCTCCTAGGTTTACTTCCTATATGAATTCCTTCATGTTTCAATCTTGAAGAATAAGTTAGAAATCTTATTGATGCTTTGAAATTTGCACATATAGTGTAGCATCTCGAATTTTATGAACATATTGGTTCATAATTTATGATGGAATTATTAAGTAATTAACTTGACCAACAACTTTGTAATATTTTTATGATCCACTAAGATTGTTTTATGGATGAAAAGTGGATAGCATACTAAAGCTATAAAGTGATTTATTTGAATCTATATCTTGTTTTGCAAAAATAAATTAATCTATTGGTGCACTCACATGATTAACAAAAGAGGGGTGATATAGGATGAAAATCCTTTACAAAGTGACGAAAAAGTAAATAGCCCCCAACTAAAGTTGCTCAAAAGAAAAATAGAATTAAAAAGCATAAATTATTAAACTTGCATGGGGGTAACACACAAATCCCACACAACTTGCAATATGTTCTCTTGAAAGTTTCACAAGTCTACTTGTGGACATAACTAAGAATTTCACAAGGAGATAAAGATGAAAATGGAGTTCTGAGGAATATTGGGCTAGTTTGAGAACCTACATAGAAAAAATTGTTAATAGAGAGGGCCTAGAGCTAAAAAAAGGAAGAATTATCTGAAATCAAACCTAGTGGTGGGAAAATTGTTTAGCTATGGTGAATGAAATTCCTCTAAGTAATGGAAAAGATGAACATTACTAATAGCATAAAATGTTTATAGAATAATTATCATGCATCATAGACATAAAATAAATAAATTGATTTGAAAATATAAAAAACAAAAAAACAAACAAATGAAGTAATTATGCCTTTTATTAAAGCCAATGGTAATGAAGCAACAAATAGGGGGCTCTTTCGCCTTTCCCTCGGGAGGGTCCTTGATAATACTCTCTCTCTCTCTCTAATGCAAGTGTTAAGGATTCTTAAACTCCAAGGAACTATTAAAATCCAATGAACTATTAAACTCCAATGAACTATTTGAAATGCATGTTCCATTTTAAATAGCCTTAGCTCCATTTTATAGTTGAATTGTGGAGAAGGTTCATGCATGTTGGACCTATATTATTTTGTCACTAAAGGCAAAGTGATCTTGATCTTTCCTCATTATTTTCAAGCACTGGAGAAAAAATGAACTCGTGTTTTTTCTAAATTATTTTTTTGGATGGATTTTCCAAAACAAAATGGGCTTCTTTTGTATGATTATATTAACATGTGTATCTATCAAAGGATAGTTCACGCAAATTGCATGAGGTCTATGAGGGAAACACGAAGAGTATACAAAAGCTAAAGTTCTATAGTTTTTTTAGCATTTAATTTTATCAGTATATTAATGACATAGTACACCTTAATAATAATAATTTCATTAATCTCTTGTATCTTATTATAAACATTTTTTAGGTGATGATGTTAGGCGGATAGAAAGAATCATTCAGACCTCTTGGAATATGAAACTAAGGTCACTTCTCAATGTATTTATGTATTTTTCACATCAATAAAAATAATTTAATATGTGGATTTATTCATCCCTAGCCTGTCAATGGTATCAAAATTCCTTGGCATGGTGTTACCTGTGAGGCATCTTGGCAAAATTGGTGCAATGAAGCCCCTGATGAAAATAATAATAAAATATATATTCCCCTCATCATCTCATGGGGAATTTGGCTTGCAAGGAACAAATGCATTTTCAGGGGCACCGGTTCATCCCCAAATATAATTGCAGTTGAATGTGCTTTGATCCTCTCTATGATCCCCATAAATGAAACTCCCAGGTCAACTAGAAATATCACCACATAACAGATCAATCGAGATATCCCATGGGCTTATTTTGACAGGGCCTCAGACGCACAAAACAGATGTGGTTCTGGGTTGGCGATTCATATTAACGACAGCATATTTCTCAAAGCTTTCATGGGTATTGGTTCAGGTACAAACAACTTTGTTGAGTTACTTTCCTTAAAACTCCTTCTTTGTTGGCTCATACAACTGGGAATTGTCAAAGTTCAAATTTTTGCTGACCCCATGAATGTTATTAACTGGTTCAACAATACAAAAATATGTCAAAATCAGGTTTTTATCCCTATCGTTGAAGAAATACTCCATTTAAAGATGTCGTTTGATCTTATATTTGTGTGTCATGTCTATAGGGAATGGAACACTTCAGCGGACCTCATATCTAAGGAGGTCCTTCAACAGTATATGGACAGTTGGCACATAATCGAGACTAAAGATGGAAATGTCTTTGTGTCAGACATACGGCCCTACAACATATAACGTTGCAGACTTTTATTTTTTGTGGACATCTGCTACTATTGCTCCCCAGGTTACTGGGTGACTATGGTTTTTTTGTATATGTTTCACTAGTTGTCACTGTTTCTTTTCCGGGTGTACAGGTTATATTTTTTTAAATTGTATGCTGCTTCGGTAATGTATATTTGGACAGTGGTGCTTTGTGGTTTGTTTTCTCCTTAATCAGAGAGGCCTGTTATTTTTTTGGACTATGATTTTTTAGTACTGAGTTCATGGCTCTCACTAGCACTGGATGCTCTCACTGGACAGTGTGCCCTTTGGGGTGTTATCCTCTATATTTTTGAATGCTTAAATTCATGTTCTTTGTAGCTTTTATTTCCTTAATAAAAAGTTATTTTTTTCCTTGGAAAAAAAATCAAAGCTAGTTGTTTTTTATAAGTCCATGATCCTTGCAACTACTTCCCTTCTCCCTCATTTTAATATTAATTTCGAAATGTAATCATCTAAATGCCTGAAAAATATTCAATCTCGAAGAATATGGTGCCCTAAATCTTGAAATCCTATGTGATAGAATCTAATTTAACTATGCATTGAATATTGATATTTCAACCTGGCTAGTATTAAAGCATCCATTTGGTTTAAAACACATGATTTCTCCCTTATAGAAACTTTTAAATGTAGACCCAATGAATGAGTGAATGGATATCTACTGGTTTAGGGATTTGAAATCTATTGATGCAACAGATGAGAGAATGATGTGGAAAACATAAAATATACCATTACTACATGAATTAATTTTATGATGTTGTTCTCTTATAGGGAACTCCTCTAGTCACCATGTCTTCTTCTCACTTGTCCACATTTTCCATATCCATAATATACTTCTATGTTTCCTATGTTCTTCTTATTCATCCACCATATCCAAAATTATACCCTAATTTTTGGTTCATGCATAAAAATATTCAAATACTTTACGTGATGACTTGCTAGATTAGATCATAAGACCACTCGATTGATTTTAAAGGAGTATTTTTACAGACATGGAAAATAAAAAATAGACCAGAGGAAGAAATTGTTTGCTTGCATGTGAAAATAACATCCCTATTTGGAGCATTGTGATTTGTTCATTCAAAGTGTTGAGTGTTTCAAGGTTGGTGTGAAAATTAGTTCTTCTCTCTAAATTTTCATAGGAAGATTTGAACCTATGACCTATAAACTAGAATGATCCTCCCAAAGTGTTTCACTTCCATTCTATGCATACACTAGAGACTTGACAAAGATAATAAAGTGGTATAAATTATAGTACCGTGTATTATAAATGCTTTTGGAACCTCTTCTCCAATGTTTGGCAACTTTTCAACACTAGATTTTGGTGGACCTTCAACCCTTACATCTAGTTCAATGACGTCTACTCCATTTGGTAGCGTGTGATTTGGGAAAAAATTATTTGGTGGATAGAATGGAGGTGATAGAGGAGGATGTGAAATAAATAAATTCAAAGGTAGGGATTGGACACAGTCATGGTGAGAAATTTGATTTTCATTGTCTATGTTGTGGCAAGAATTGACATGAAGAAAAGACATGTAGGTTCCCATAAGAGAATATTAAAGGCATCAATAAAAAAGAAAGTAATTTTTAGAGCTCATGAACCCACTCAATATGTTATTTCCCATTTCCATACTTACATAAATTAAAATGTATTAAAAACTTCATTTTCTCCTTAAAGAGATGCCCAGTTGTTTAATATTAGTGCAACTTTCTAGATGAAATTTCATAGAGACATTTTTGAAGAAGAAAATGACAATGTAGATGGTGCAATAAAATTTGCAGATGGATCATGTATGAAACCTACAATATTTAGCACCATCAAACCAAATTCCCTGAATTCCTATAATTTATTTTTGCATAATATTATTTATCCTCCTAAGTTGTGGAGGAACTTGATTTCCCTTGTGCACATTCAACAATAAGGCAAATCCATTCACATATTCAATGGAAAATTTCAAATAAGTCTTTTTACAACATGGCCATCATGATGGGATGGGAGGATGACAATTTTTTGAAGTTTAAATTGATATTTTCTCATGCGTATACCTTTCTCATAGTGATGAAGGTACATTGTCTTCTAGTCCCTTGTGGCATGCTATATATGGGCACATAAACTATGATATTATTCATATGCTAAAGTAAATGGTGTTTCTGGTTCTCCTACTATTCCAAGGAACTTGAAGTGATGTGAGGCATGTGTCCTTGGTAAACATAGCAAGCATCATTTTCATGATTTTAGCACATAGAAAGCTAGAGTTGATACACTCTAATTTGTGTGGCCCCATGCATGTTCCATACATATTTGGTAATAGAAATATTTTTATTTTTATTTATGACTATACCAATATGTCTTGGTTTTATTTGTTGAAATCAAAATCTCAAGCTTTTCATCTATGGATTGAAACTTGAAGCTCAATATTGTATTGGCACTCTTCATACTAACAATGGAGGGGAATATACTTCTAATGAGTTTGAAAACTATCTTCAAAGACATGATATCAATATTCAAACAACTATTCCATATAATCCTCAATATAACAGTGAAATATAAACAATGAGCATAACAATCTTGAACATGGTACGTTCAATGTTATTTTTTAAGAATGTGAATTTGTGTTTTGGGTTGATGTAGTTATATGTGTATTATATGTGAGAAACAAGAGTATATATCATGCTCTTATGGAGAATACTCCATATGAAATGTGCTATGGTCACATTCTTTTATTAAGGCATCGCAGATCCTTTGGTTCCACATGTTATACCTAAATTCCTAAAGAGAAAAGAAACAAACCTGTTGCAAAGATTCAAAAATGCATCTTCTTGAGGTACTCAATTAAAACCAAAGCATATTATATTCATAATGACGTAAACATTATTTTTTGGAGATTTGTTTTTTCTTGAATCCACCAATAACTACAAAACTGTTGAGCGACATCTTAATCATCTAAATATATCAACCAATGTAAAGACATATGAGTTTGATTATGATATTCCACATATTAAAGGGTGAATCCCCATCTTGTATCAATATCTATAATCTCCTTTTGAAGTGTCATCTCCCCCTCATGTATAAGAAAAACCACCTCATAAAAAAAGGAGGTTCAAATGGAAGATGTGATTAGGATGATTGAAAGGTTGAACCTTAATGAGAGTTCAACACCATCTAAATCAGTTGAGGAACCTAGACCATCATATAAATGTCTAAAGTGGTCCATAAAGACACTTGAAAGTGTTCATCGTGATGATATTGGAAAGAGGAGAATGGTAATCTCAACAATAAAAGATGGTGGAGGTCATGTAGATAATTCAAATTCAGGTATGTAAATTATATAAATGTTTCATATGCTTGTGAATTGATTTTATTTACTAACATTGAACCAACTTCCTTTGAATAATTTTCTTCTCATGATAAGTGGAAATAAACCATGTAGAAGGAGTAGTATGTTCCCATATAGAATGGTACATAGAAGTTGGTGGATCCCCCATTCAAAACCAAACCAATTGGTTTTATTTGGGCCTGCAAAAACATGTACAAATCATATGGCTCACTTGACAAGCATAAAGTGAGGTTTGTAGAAAAATAATTTACACATAAAGAAAGCATATACTATAAGTATACTTTTTCCCCTACAAAAATATATGCCACCATTCGTGCATTGTTCACTTTGGAAGCATAGAATAGTGTTGATAAATATAGGGGCAGCAACTGTGGGATATTTCTCTTTCTATTGATAACTGCTTGTGATGTATTTTTACTTTTATTGATTTATTTCTTCTTTCCTTTATTATAATTAGTGTTATCTATCATCAAACATCCACCAAAACATAAAGAACAATGAGACATTAGGACACAATATGTAGGCGATCATCCAGGGAAAAAACCTCTCCAAATTGAGAGGAAAACCTATAGGAATTCTTCTTTGTATAGAATCTTCAATTGACAAATTCCAAGACCTATACCCTTGACCAAGAGACCCTCCAAGATCAAGTCAATGCTCCCTCTTTGAATAGCTTCTCCTTATAGCAACTTCAACCTACTCAGTAACTGCAACTTCAAAAACTACAACTGCAACTTTGAATTTTCCACAAACTGCAAATTCAACTTGCCCACAAAATGAAACATCGACTCGTCCAAAAACTGCAACTTTGACTTGCCCAAAAACTGCAACTTTATTTTTCCCGGAAACTGCAACTTCTCTTCTTCGCTTGGGTAGATTCTCTCTCCTCGAGAACTCAACTTCTAAAAAATTTCTTCTTGATGACCTAATTTCACTTTTGCAACTCAGCTTCACTACAACAATATGTGCCCTAATTTCTTTGCACGTGTGGAGAGCAGTAGCCAAAAAAAAAATCCAAAATAATTCGACTTTTCCTCCTTCCTTTTTCTTCCTCTTCTTCGCACTTATTCTTGTCCTTATGATCAAACTTGTGTGTAAGAGTTAAGTCTCTCCAAACGAGGTTGAGGTATTCTTTATATAGACTTCTCATAGGATTGAATTTCTCCTTTAGGTCGACTTGTTGGTCCATGAGGCTGACTTGACGCTTGCAAGTTTGACATGGTCTTGGAGGGTCTTTTGACTCTAATTTGACTTAAATAATTTTTATTAAAATATGTAACATGCCCAAATGGGTCATGCATACATGAAAATGACTCAATGACTTTATAACAAACCTAGAATCACTCAATGGGTGCTTGACCTATAAAAATAAATTTTCTTGAGCATGAAACCCATTTTATCTTTTTCATTAAATACATAAAATCATAATTACACATGTCATTATGAAGGCCTAAACTAGTTACATATTTCAACACTCCCTCTTAACTAGGGAGGTATTCATAATCCATACAATATACTTGGACATTATCAATCTGAATAATTCTCATAAGAAGAGTTGGATTGGTAACCCATCTGTTTAGAATCATATCATCTAGCATTGTCACATAGAAAGGCCTTGACTAACACTCTATCTATCCACAATATCAGAGCACAATTTTGGAAATACCAATGATATATAGACACCATCATCATTATCTCTCTTGGAACATACCCCACCCAGTTTCTCTCAGAGTATGTTCTACCAGGACTATTCTTATCTTGGATTCTCAGTCCTCAAATAATATAGGTCTTTTACGACTACTCTTATCTTGGATTCCCTACCACATCCTCAAAGAGTATCGGATGTCAGATACTTACCCAATCCTCCATTCTTCCTTCCCAATTGAAGACAATAATGATGTGTATATCTATCCCTCTTAACCGGGGAGGATATACCCATTCCTATGAAGGAATGTACCCGCTCCTATAAAGGAATGTACCCAATATCCCTCTTAACCAAGGACTTTACCAAGCTTCCCCTTAACGAGGGACTTTCTTCTAGCAGTTCTGTAGGTGGAGATCATGGGACAACCAACTGCTTGTAGGACTCCCTCTTTTAATTTCATGAATTTATTCTTTGTTATGGAGCCTACATATTTTGGGATTTCTTCATAGGGCATCGACCATCCATCATTTCCATTCGTGAATCATGCTAGTCATGTCATATTTCCTTTCATCGGAAATTTATCCATTAGTCCATATCTATCCTTTCCTTCATACCTTGCTACCTTATTCACATCATGTTTCCTTCAGGATATTCTATCCTACCACATGATTATCAGTTGTAGATAATATCTACGGCTCTTTATTTGGTGGCCCTACATTATCCCGTCCAGATATTGTTCAAAAATCAAGAAGGAACATTAAATCAAACTTACCTTTTTTATGGTCTTTTCTTCATGAAATTTTCTTATTGTTACATCAACATTCTTCATACATATTGACACAAATCCAAAACGATATTACATGTCAAGGGCATCTTTCCTTTCCATAATTAATCGTAGTCTTCGTGCCTCTTCCATGGAGATGTTGCAGTCAATCCTTCTAGTCATCAGATTTTGATTTCCTTTTTCTATGTGACCATAGTTGCATCTTTCACGATCTATCCTTACTTTCTTCACATTCTTCTTCCCATGAACATCCATCCATAGTTTCTATATCTTTATCAACCACCTCATATTTAATATGAGGAAATATTATTTTGATTTCATCTATTCAATATGTGAACCATGCCTTCATGCATCCTTCCAAAGGAGGATATCCCTTTCTCTTGATCATGCTCATGAGGTAGAGAATTTATCCATGCTATCTGCAATTATATGACATGATTCTATTAAATAAATTCATACATACCTCATCCCTTCCTTTTGTTCATCTATACTTCCTTCGACATCTTCCTTTATTGAAATAAATTCAATCACTTTGACCTAATTTGCTTCTTTTGACATCATACCATCATCCCATGAATCCAATACAAGGTGGAATTCTTGTCGAGACACTTGCTTCTTCGACTAGGTGAACCTTCCAATGAAGATTCCAACAGAAGATTTTGATTATCCTTATCCTGAAAATACTCCTTTCGAATGATGTATGATGAGATCTTTTCCACAAGTACTACTTATGCTTCTAATGAGGTTACCAAGAGCTACATCCTTCTATAGGTGACTACTATAGACTTCTATTTCATCTATCTTTCATGCTTATTTATGATGATGTCATGATCTCTTGCTTTCAATTGTATGCTCCTATGATGCCCATCTTTCAGTATGATGCATGCTTCTAATGATTCTTACCCACTTGGATATACTTTACAGCAAAAAACTTGAAATAGAAACTTGAAGAGAACTAGGTGAGGAAGACTATCTCAATCATAGTAGGTATTTTTTAATTCCTCCTTCTTGGATTTATTTTTTTCAGCATCTTCCACTTCTTTAGTGATATGGGCTTCTTCTCTTCCTCTTTTGTTATTTTCCTTCTTGAGATTTGGAAAATCTCTCATGTAGTTCCCATATTCATGATAGCCATAGCATCGAACCTTCGACATGTTTTTCTTCTTTTCTAAGGACCAAGCTTCCCAAACTTCCTTTTTCTTCTATCCATGGTAGCAAATGCTTGAGCTTGATCGCTTGATCCTACATCAATATTTTACTTCAACCTGGTTTCTTCTATATTTCATAGTGACCATTTTTCATTGAATGGAGTAGCTTCCTTCTTTCCATAGATGTTGGATGTGAAGTTGCCCCATTCCTCCAGTAGTGCATTGAGTACTATGGTATTAATTTACTTTTCAGACATTATTTCTCCCAACTCTTGCAGTTGATCCCTTATTTCAGACACCCTCATAATTTTTTAGGTTATTCCTTCTTCTTCCGATATCTTCATCTTGTAAAGTTATTTCCTTAATGAGATCACTTCTCCTGCAGTTCTTACTAGGAACAATTCTACAATTTTGTCATATATTTATTTTGATGTTTCTAATTTTGATACATAGGGAATTAGGGGATCCTTAATGGATTCTATGAGAATCCTTTGAACCATTACTTCCCCTTTCATGAATTATGTGATTTCTTGAGCTTATTCCTTTGTAGGTTTAGTGATTAAGACCTTAACATGTTCCATGACCTCATTTTCTATGAGGTTCAGATCTATATTTTTCTTCCATGCAATAAAGTTTGAAGCCCCAACCAACTTTTTTCTTTCCTTGCAAAAATACATTTTGATAGATTCAAATATATACATAAAGATACTTACTTGTGAAGATACTCCTTGATGATATTATCTTCAGTTGCTACCTTCTTGATTTTGATGATGATATTGGTAATAGATGACTTCTTCTTGATGAACATATATTTCTTCAAAAGTGATCCTTGATCTAACGAGAGGGAGAATCCTTGATGATGAAAATTCCTTTGATATTTTCTTCCCTTGGATGAGAATACTTCAAGATACTTTAATTTGTATTCCTTCCTTTCTTGAGTAGAGATAGGGTCTTTGAGGTGATGATTTGATCGAGGATCCCAATAATGTTCCAAGTGTAGATACCTTCCTTCAATGAACTAGGGTTCTTCCTTTAAGATGATGATGTGATCCTTTCCTTGAGGTTCTCTTGGGATGATTGGTGCTTCTTGATGATTAATGACTTTGATTATCTACTAGTACCTAAGTCCTTGAGTTTCCTTTGTTGAGATGTCCTTCCTTCACTTGTCACCTTAGCTCTGGTACCATGTTGATAAATCTAGGGGTAGAAAGTGTAGGATATTTATCTTTATATTGATAATTTCTTGTGATGTGTTTTACTTTTCTTGAGCTACTTATCCTTTCATTTATTATAATTAGTGTTCTATATAATCAAACTGCTACCAAAACATAAATAACAATGGGATAATAGGACACAAGATGTTGGTGATCATCCAGGGCCAAAACCTCTCCAAATTTAGAGGAAAACCCATCATAATTATTCTTCTTATATAATCTTCAATTGATGAATTCCAATACCTAGACCCTTGACCAATAACCCCTCCAAGACCAATTCAATGCTTCCTCTTTGAATAGCGTATCCTTCCAGCAACTTCAACTTCATAAATTGCAACTACAACTTTGACTTTCCCAGAAACTACAACTTTGACTTACCAAAAAACTACAACTTCGACTTGCCCAGAAATTTCAACTTCGACTTTCCCAGAAACTGCAACTTCAACTTGCCCAAAAACTGCAACTTTGACTTATACCCAGAAACTGCAACTTCAATTGTCCCAGAAACTGTAACTTCAACTTGCCTAGAAGCTGCAACTTTGTTTTTCCCAGAAACTGCAACTTCTCTTCTTTGTTTGGGTAAATTCTCTCTCCTAGAGAAATCGGCTTCCAAAATAATTCTTCTTGATGGCCTAACTTCACTTCTGCAACTTGGCTTCACTACAGCAATATGTGCCCTAATTCCTTCACATCTGTGGAGAGAAGTATCCCAAAAAAAAATCTAAAATAACTTGACATTTCCTCCTTCCTTTTTCTTCCTCTTCTTCGAACTTCTTCTTGTCCTTATGATCCAAATTTTGTGTAAGAGTGAAGTGTCACCAAATGAGGTTGAGGTATTCTTTACATAGGCTTCTCATAGGGTCGAATTGCTCCTTTTATGCCGACTTGTTGCTCCATGAGGCCAACTTGATGCTTGCATGTTTGACATGGTCTTGGAGGGTCTTTTGACTCTAATTTGACTTAAATCATTTTTCTTACAATATGTAACATGCCCAAAAGGGTCATTCATCCATGAAAATGACTCAATTACTTTATAACAAACCTAGAAGCACTCAATGGGTGCTTGACCTATAAAAATAAATCTTCTTGAGCATGAAACTCATGCCTCAAGACTTACAATAATAAATTTATTTTTCTCTTTTTCATTAAATACATAAAATCATAATTACACATGTAATTATGAAGACCGAACCTAGTTACATATTTCAACAAATAGGTGGAAAATTCATCACATGGATTTTAAGACAACAATCTTGAATGGAGTCTTGAAAGAGAATGTATATGTCTCAAATAGAAGAATTCATTATGAAGGGTCAAGAATATAAAGTACATTGAAATCTCATCAAGTTTTTGTATGGCATAAAGCAAGCACCTTGTGCATAGTATGAAAAATTAATCAAGCATATTTTGAAGATCAACTTCAAGAAATTTAATCTTGATGATGTAACTTTTTTTCAAGAAAGTTGGAAAAATTCTTGTGTATATTGTGGTGTATATATATGATCTTTTGATAACAGAGAAATATGAAACATATATTGCATCCATTTAAAAAAACGAAGGCTTTTTAGATGACATATGTGACATCTTCAATATTTCTTGGGTATTGAAGTAATTCAAAATCCAGAGCATGTATTCATCTCCCAAAAGAATTACATTTGAGAATTTTCACGAAAATTTGGCATTGCTAGTTGTAATCCCCTCTCTACTCCAATGGACCAAAATCTGAAGGTTACATCAAAAGAACATAATGAATTTTAGTATGCAACTAAATTAGACAACTTGTGGGAGTTTTATTTACCTTACAACTATCAAACAAGATATTTCATTTATAATTGTGATTCTTTATAGGTTCGTGAAAACACCTTAGGAAGGACATCGGTGGGTTTAATATTGTGTTGTCGTTGATATCAAATTTAGAGAAATATTTCCAAAAGGGGATACTATAGATGTCCAAGATATAGATTGCAATATGAATATTGTTGGAAATATCGTTTGGACAATTAATTTTTTATTGATTCCCAATTTAGTTAACCTATATTTGAAGACATGTTTACTCTAAATACATAGCTAAATTGGGAGTATAGGATATATGGTTTAAAATATTATTCTCATACCTTTCCAACAGTATATGTAACTCCTTCTAACTCCATAGGAATGAGGAGATATGAAACATTATGTCAAGTTGGCCAAACCATAAAGAACAAGTCGTCCCAACTAGTTTTACAAGTCAACCCCTTAAGTGAACATTGAAACACTATAAATAAATGATATATGAGTGCATTTTAATACCATATAAGAAATAAAATATCTTATGTGTGCAATAAAAATTGGGGAATACTCTTAGGATCTTAAAGGTGGAGCAAAAATGTGATTTGTCAAGTGAATGAGATATCTTGGAATTTCTTCTCTAACATGTATTTTGGGATGTTTTAGACCATGAAACTTAGAGCAGATAGAGGGAAGATATGCATGAACCTATGGAAGAAATTTGAGACTTGTTCACTATAATTATGGAGATATGATATGAGGAAGTTATGGTTCCTAAATGCTCCTAAAATTTTCTTTAAACAGGATCTTGAAATTTTTGCTATAACTTTTCTTCTGGAATGTTTCAAACCATGAAACTTGGAGGGGATATCAAGGATATTTTTATGTAGTTGTGGTAGAAATTTAATACTTTGGTTCAATGTAATTTCAAATATATGCTATGAGTAATTTAGGGTTCCTTAATGCTACTAAAATATGCTTCAAACAAATCAACTTGGAATTTTCACTATAACTTTTGTTCTGGGATGTTTCAAACCATGAAAGATGGAGGAGATAGAGGGGAAATATTTTTGTACATGTGGTATAAATTTCAGACTTTGGTTCACCATAATTTTAGAGATGTGATTTATAGAAATTATAGTTATTGAATTCTCCTAAAATATGCTTCAAATAGGTTAGCTTGGCATTTTCAATATAACTTTTTTCCAAGATGTTTCAGACTATGAAATCTTGAGGATACAAAGAAAACATCTTTAGGTCCCTATGATAGAAATTTCAAACTTTGGTTTGCTATAATAACTAAGGCTACCTGTGTAGGTTAGGGTTACTAAATAGTCCTGAAATCAACTTCAAACAGGTCAATGTGGTATTTTTTTTATAACTTGTTTTCTTGGACTTTTAAGACTGTGAAAATTTCAAATATCCAAGGAGTCATATGGAAGTGTCTCAAGTAAAAATTTCATAATCATATTTTTAAAATTGGATATGTGGCATATTATACAAGTTTTTTCTTTGGAAGAGGCCAAAAACAACAAATTTTAGGAGAAGTGGACCTGGTGAAGGAAGAAGCAGCAAGAAAACTTAGTAAAAGTAGAAGCAGCAAGAAAATTTAGTAAAGGCAGAAGCAGCAAGAAAATATAGTGAAGTAAGAAGCAACTAACAAACCTAGTGAATGCAGAAGTAGCAAGCAGACTCAATGAAGTAGGATGGTGCCTATGACTATTTGCAGCATAGGAGATTGGTGTCTCTTGTAGGTTGGTGCATACAAATATCATAGCATATGGGATTAGTGTCTCCTATAGATTGGTTCCTATAAATATTACAGTGAGGGGGGTCGATGTCTCCTGTAGGTTGGTGCCTATAAAGTTTGTAACATTAGATTGGTGCCTCCAAATTTTGTATCAGTAGACTGGTGCCTAAAAATATTCATTATAAAGAAATTTTCACTTATATATTGTGTTCCATATGTGTTATTGTTTGGTTATGATTCAAAAATGTTTAAGTAAGTAAGAAATTGTCTTATATTGATTCAACCCTTCCCCCTCCCCCAAACCACCACCACGACCCTCTCAATATAAGTGTGAATCCAAAATAGTGCACTATAAATAGAATTTCAAGGTAATTGAAGGGAACTGAAGACTCTAGACTCAAATACTATAAGGTGGAGGACTCCAAACTAGTTGGACACACAAATTCAGACTTTGATATGGACAAGGAGAATAGAGTGTTTACTTCAATATTCCTTGTGAGAGTTGGATCAGTAGATATCTCTTGGAGATCATAGAAACAACATGTTTTAGTATATTCCACTACATATGTAGAGTATTGTGTGGATTAGTAATATACTAAAGTATTTGGAGGAGAAACACGCTAATGCTACTCCACTTTTGATTAGCATCACTTGTGCAAATAAATTTGGTAAACAATCCCAGATTCCATGATCGAACAAAGCACACAGACACAAAGTACCATATTATTCAACATTATGTAAAGGCTAAGGCTATTTAGTAGATACATTGTTCCAAAATTGAGTAAATCATGAAGATATTCATCAAAGTGCTTGGAAGAAAAAAGTTTGAAAAGTTTAGAAAAAGATGCTTGGACTTACAAACACGCCCCTTTGGATCAAGGGATCGGGATGTTAGATTACTTATCTTTTGGATTATGGTTATTGTAAATATTAATTTAGGAGGAATATGAAGAGTCATAAGTGAATAGGAAGAGCCATTCAGACCTCTTGGAAGATGAAACCAAAATTCACTTAATGTATTTATCTATGGCTCACATCAACAAAGTTTTTTAATGCGTGGAGTTATTCATCCCTAACATGTCACATAGTACCAAGAAGGATGGGACTTTGAAAATGTGTATCAAAAGACTTTGAAAATGTGTATCAACTATAAAAATTTGATTTGTTAAACCAAGTGCTTTACCATGTTGGATATCAAATCAAGGTACCAGCAGGTATGCATTAAAGAAGTAAGAAGACCCTTGGAAGACTACATTCAAGGCAAGGCAAGGTCTACATAAATGGTAGGTCATGTCTTTTGGTTTTTGGTTTTTGTAATGCACTAGTTGCATTGATGTGATTAATAAATGTATTGCATATGTTGTAACTCAAAGAGGCTCCAAATTTTTTCTCTTAAATTCTCGTGGAATGGAATCATATTTTGGTTTCCCTAACATTTTTCCACTGAATGGATATGATTGTATGCATTTCAGTCATGTATAGGTTTGTGAAGCCCTCGAAAAATAGTTTTGTGTTTCTTGAGGACCTTCTAGAAGAGGAAAAGGTTGTATATGTGCAACATACAATTGTTTTCTTTATTTCAGTGATACATGTATATGAATTAAATTATAGAGTGTTTACATTTGGTTCTATAGTGAAGGTAGCATTACAGACGTTCACATTCTGGGAGCAGTGGCCATTTAATCCCATATCACATATTTAACTATAGCTTCAAAGACTTATTTGGCAAGTTGGATCGAAACAAAAACTCTTGTGCCTATGAAATTTTGGATGGTACTGAGAAAATACTATAAATTTTGTATGGTACTGAGAAAAGACTATCTTTGATTTTCCCAATAACAAAATTATTTTTATGCAAACTGAGAACCTAGAGTAATTCGAGGATATTGTTCCTATCTAGTGGGAAATGAAATTTCTGCAATGAATGTTTATCCTCCATGGAATAAAATGCATCTGGTACCTGGAGTTAAGGATTTACAAATAGTCAAGAAATTGGAAGTCAGTGGCATTTTTTCATTACACAGAGGATCGGCTCAGCCTAGTCATATTTACATCAGCTGGAAATGCAAGCCGTCAAGTTAGCTTTGACTTGGTCTGTAATGGGATGTATATGAGGAATAATTTATCATCCTTGAGACCTTCAATATTCCGGATCTCATGCTTCTATTTTCAATAACGCTCAAAGGGTGTCCATTTTCAAGCTCAGTTCAAGCAATGGTAAGGGTTTTGTAACTTTGACTTGGAGCTTTTATATGATTTTTTATTAAACCCTCAAGTTAGAGTAAACAATATGATAATGGTTCACCAATAGAGTTGTGGCATGGTTTCTTTAAATGGATTTTTTTTTGTTGTTTGATTGGTGGGCATACTGAATTGAATGACAAATGCTCAAATAAATGTGTAGATATTCCTTATTAGCGGTCCTTAACCCCTTTTAATGGAATTTAATGAGAAACGAGATGAATAATTGAAATGCACCTTACTACAATAAGATGAAATTGGGATGAATCATAATGTTAATATATATAAGCATGAAATTGATAACTTTTTTGGCTCAAGTTTTTGTGAGAAATAGACGGCCATATTGAGGAATGAATTTGCATTCACAATCAGTCATAAACACGAACCTTCCAAAGTAAGGAAGTAGAATATTTTCATATTAATGGTTTTAGAATCAGTTCTTGGAGGTTTCACTTGATTAGTTGTCCAGAAAAATGGGGGTAAACATATTCAAAATCAGTAACAAATGAGCAACAAAATATTTCTGAAATGCTAATGAGTACCAAATATGGACTCTTTTCTTAGGAAAATTGAATGGCCATTTCAATTTTAATAAACCTGAAATGGATCTCCATCATGTAATTTGCTAAAAATATCAATATAAAAAATTGAGAAATGTTGTATGTTTATGCAATGCTCGAGCCATAGTTCACCTCTTAGTAACCCCTATGTAGTAGCTTAACCAAATCCATGAATAGATTGAGATGATATTTGCAGCATCCTTTTGTTAATGTTCCATTAAAATTTATTGATTGGATGGTACATGGCATGTGCACAAACTACCTATCTATTTCCTTCAATGGAAGAGCATGCTCCATTCTTGGAGTTAAGGCTCAACTTATTTCACTTCAGTGAATTATTCATTATGGTTTCCCATAGAGCTTGGAATCCAATTACCAAGATGATGGGAGAGCTAGAAGAGATGGGTTGTTGGAAAAATGCTCTGTATATATTAACATGAAAAAAATCATTCAATATTGTTGAGTAGAAAAAATGCATAACAAGCATATAATGCACTCAAGATGTTGAAAAATGTTTTAGATATGGTGTTTCAATATATAACAATGATTTATTTAAATGTACATATTTTCATGCAGTTGGAAAGTGTTGGCTCGAGAGGTCCTGACCTAGGTTCGGAGTTTAAGGTTTTCCAAAAAACCCCTATGTTGGCTCGAGGGATCCTGACCTAGGTTCAGTGTGCAAGGTTTTCCAACAAACCCCTATACTACTGGCCCTTTCGGCAATGACCTGCTTGCGCAGGTCAAAGTCTCACCTAAAGTAGTATGGGTGGGTGCTAGAACCAGGTTTCCGCAACCTGAGAAAGGATGGGTATAGCAAGCAGAGCTGCACCAGGTCCTGTAATCCCTGATTACCTTGCTCTGCGCAAGGTTAATTAAGTCTCTATTCGCATCCACGTGCACTAGATCTATAGTTATACGCTTGTTATAACATCAACATAGCAGTACATTAATAGATCTAGATCCAAGAACGCAGTACACAGATCTTTCGCAGCTTAAAGACAGAAAACGCACAATACAACAATTATCAGTAATTTACACAAAAGTACTCACAGATCTAGTTCTCTAACAATCTTTCACATTCATTCATTCATCAATTCTTTCCTTACAATTCCCTTCCCAACCTGGTCACACAGTAGCAGGGTCCGCACACAGCTGGACTTGGATCTCCGCGCACACAGCCAGCAGGAGTCTGTTCCCCAAAACCCAACCAAATAGCTTAAATCACAATTCGCATCAATAGCTCATCATATCCTACCTTTTTCAATACAAAATGCATCTCTATTTATAACAATCTAGCCTCGACTTTCCTATGGTCCACAACCCATGGTTTTCGGACCCCTAATTTTCCCTTTTACCCAATACAACGCTTTCGAGGCTTTGACCCACCCCAAAATCCAACGGCTAGATTAAATCTAATTAAAAATATCCAAAATGGAACAATTTCACAGCATGTTAGGAGACCCCATTCCAACAATCCCCCAACACAATCTTGCGACTCGTCCCAAGTCACTGCAGATTTCATATAGTCATTGAACCCAGTAAGGCTTGAGTCGACTACCATTGACAAAGCCTGGTACGATGTCTATGCACAGGTAGCTAGCTGGACTGCTCCACCATTCGTGATCTCTTTAACTGTGTAGGGACCCAGCCAGTGCTGTCGGAATTTACCTGGATGTTTCGCAAATTGGCTATCATATAAAAGGACAAGGTCACCTGCAATGAACGTCTTTTGGCGAATATGTCGATCATGCCATGCTTTGTCACGAGCCTTCTGAACCTATTGATGAAAATTAGCAATAAACCGATCTTCCTCCAAAGCCACAAGTTGCGCAAGACGCTCCTCTATGATATTGGGGTTCGCCATATTGGTAAATGCTGCAATGCGTAGGGTAGGAACAATGTATTCAATGGGCATAATGGCCTCTTTTCCATAGATCATCCGGAAGGGGGTTCTGCCTGTCATCTTCTTGTAGGTCGTTCGGTAGGCCCACAGAACAGAGGGAATGCGAACATCCTAGTCACTACGATCGGCATTGCAGAACTTATTTAATGCCTGTTCCAAAATTTTGTTAAAAGCCTCAACCGCCCCATTTGCCTCAGGGTGGTATGGGGTACTCTTTGAATGGTGGATCCGGAATTCCTCATTCAAGGCTTGAATCATATCATTGACAAACTGTGTACCTCTGTCACTCATTAGGATTTTTGGGCAGCCAAACCTGGTCAGGATCTGCTCAAAGATGAAGTGTGCAGCAGTATCCGCAGTACAATCCTTCACCGCTTGTGCCTCAGCCCATCGAGCGACGTAGTCAGTGGCGGTGATAATGTAGCGCGCACCTATTTTCTTTCCTGGTGGATTGATGGGTCCTATAAAATCAATGGCCCATTTGTCAAAAGCTTGTAAAGCCACCTGAGGCTGTAAATGCATCTCATCTCGGTGTGAAGGTCGTCCTATGCACTGGCAGGTATCGCAAGACCGACAATAGGTGTATGAATCCTGATGCAAAGTAAGCCACCATAACCCAGCCCTCAAAATATTTTGTGTTGTTGCACGTCCTGCATAGTGGCCTCTTGCGACACCTTCATGTGCTTCTTCTAACACGACAGGCCGTTCATGTTCTAGGACATATCTGCGTAGTATTTCGCCGACACCTAGCTTGTATAAATGACCGACGAGGATAGTAAAGTCCACAGCCCGAGTAACCAATTCCTTCTTCTGCTGTATCGAATATCCAACAATATGCCTTTGCGAGTCGTAAATCCCTGTGTGCATAATGGAACTATTCCACCACCGAACACGAAGGAATGGCAATGGTCTACGCGCTACATAAATATCGACAGACCATTCACCAAGTGCCTCCGCCGCTCCTGCATCAAGCACCCCAGGTGTGCAAATAGAGGCCGCACCACCGGCAAAGATCATGACGAGTCACAAGATTGTGTTGGGGGACTATTGGAATAGGGTCTCCTAACATGCTGCGAAACTGGTCCATTTTTTATATTTTTTAGATTTAATCTAGCGGAGGGGTTTTGGGGTGGGTCAAAGCCCCGAAAGCATTGTATTGGGTAAAAGGGAAAACTAGGGGTCTGAAAACCATGGGTTGTAGACCATAGGAAAGTGGAGGCTAGATTGTTATAAATAGAGATGCATTTTGTATTGAAAAAGGTAGGATAGGATGAGCTATTGATGCAAATTGTGATTTAGGCTATCTGTTTGGGTTTTGGGGAACGAAATCCTACTGGCTGTGTGTGCGGAGATCCAAGTCCAGCTGTGTGCAGACCTTGCTGTTGTGCGCACAGGATGGGAAGGGAATTGTAAGGAAGAATTGATGGATGAATGAATGTGAAATATTGTTAGAGAACTAAATCTGTGAGTACTGTTATCTAAATTACTGATAATTATTGTATTGTGTGTTTTATGTCCTTAAGATGCAAAAAGATCTCTATATTGTGTTCTTGGATCTAGATCTATTATGTTCTATTTATGTACTGCTTTGTTGATGTTATAACAAGCATATAACTATAGATATAGTGCACATGGATACGAATAGAGACTTAATTAACCCTACGCAGAACAAGGTAATTAGGGATTACAGGACCTAGCATAGCTCTGCTTGCTTTACCCATCCTTTCTCAGGGTGCGGAAACCTAGTTCCAGCACCCACCCCTACTACTTCCGCTGAGACTTTGACATGCGTAAGAAGGTCACTACCGAAAGGGAAAGTAGTATAGGGGTTTGTTGGCAAACCTTACACACCAAACTTGGGTCAGGACCCCTCGAGCAACAAATGGTTCCATAAGCGTAAACCATGGATCGACATCACAATCCAGCTCGCGGATGCTCTGCCCACCATTGCGCGCTCCACCGACTATTATAAAGGGTTAACAAGGCTCCGTACGGCTGCCTCCCCGACACTTGTCAACATTGCGCAACAAGTTGTGGCCTGTGAGCCAGAAGTGCTCCCTCCGCTCGTCTCGCACTCTAGTTACCTTGTGCGCACAAATAGAGGCCACGCGCATCGGCAGACTCGCACTCCAGTCACAAGATTGTGTCGTAATCGTTGAACAAGATCTCCTAACATGCTACGAAACTGGTCCATTTTTTATATTTTTAATTAGATTTAATCTAGCGAAGGGGTTTTGGGGTGGGTCAAAGCCCAAAAAGCGTTGTATTGGGTAAAAGGGAAAACTAGGGGTCTGAAAACTACGGTTGCGGACCATAGGAAATTCGAGGCTATATTGTTATAAATAGAGATGCATTTTTTATTGAAAAAGGTCGGATATGATGAGCTATTGATGCAAATTGTGATTTAAGCTATGTGTTTGGGTTTTGGGGAATGGCCTCCTGCTGGCTGTGTGCGCGGAGATCCAAGTCCAGATGTGTGCGGACCCTGCTACTGTGTGCGCAGGTTGGGAAGGGAATTGTAAGGAAGAATTGATGAATGAATGAATGAAAAAGATTGTTAGAGAACTGGATCTGTGAGTACTTTTGTGTAAGTTACTGATAGTTGTTGTATTTTGCGTTTTCTGTCTTTAAGCTACGAAAGATCTGTGTACTGCATTCTTGGATCTAGATATGTTATGTTCTTTTTATGTACTGCTGTGTTGATGTTATAACAAGCATATAACTATAGATCTAGTGCACGTGGATGTGAATAGAGACTTAATTAACCCTGCGCAGAACAAGGGTAATCGGGGATTACAGACCTAGCATGCCAGCTCGCTTGCTTTAATTATCCTATACATGGGGCAAAACCTCGGTTCCAGCACTGCACCATAGTTACTTCAAGTGAGACTTGACCTGCGCAAGCAGTTTCTCACCAGGCGCGTAGTATAGGGGTTTGCAGGAAAAAAACCTTGCACACCGAACTCCGAAGTCACTGCCCAGACCCCTCGAGCCAACAAATGCCCCGTTGCCAAACCATGGGCCAACATCGCACTCCAGCTCACCGAAGACACTCATTCTGCCATTGTACGCCTCCACCGGCTGTTAGAAAGGGTTACCACGGCTCCAGATGGCCCTGCCTCCCTGACACTTGTTAACATTGTGCAAAGAGCTGTGGCCTAGAGTTAAGAAGTGCTCCCACTACTCATCCACGATCTGGCTACCTTGCACGTGCAAATAGAGGCCGCGCCACTGCAGTGACTCGGGATGAGTCACAAGATTGTGTTAGGGGACTGTTGATCAGTGGTCCGACATTCCCCCCCATGTTCATTTCCTAGTCCTACCTCAAAGGAGAAAAGATGGTAAGGAAAGCAAAGGTGTTAGAAGTCATAGTACCACTAGATCCAGTAGAAGGTGCGCGGTATATAGAACCAGCCTATGAGGAGGAGGAATTAGATCACGTTTATAAATTAACTACGCAGGATGAAGCTCAGGTTAACCCCACGGATGAAGGAATGCTCTATTGGGAAAAAGACAATGAATCTTTTTCTAACTCTGATGAGGAGCTAGAAAATTGGCAAGGCCGATTGCACAAGGTTTCAACGCTTCGATATCTTCAGACTGTCAGGAATTTTCGTCGCATCTTTACCACTGAAAGAAAACTTCCCTGCCAGGAGGATGCAGATGATAGTCATAAGACTATTGAACCTAAGATTCCTACGGAACGTAGGCTAGGGGCACTGTCACTAACACTGCGCGAAGCACCTACGCAAGGACCGGTATTCGTCACTCAGGAGAAGTATTGGAGAAGGGTGATCCTGTGCATAGGGACCCCAGTTGCCAGATGGGCTCCAAGGTCAGTCGACCTACGTGGTCACCTACTGACATACAACACTCAAGGGTGCGATCAAACCTTGCACGGACAGGCTTGTCGGGGTACCGCTGACCTAGGCATGTGTTGGGTTACGGACCTGCCTGGACCACATGTAATTTGGAGAATTTACGGATGCCTCAAGTAATAGATGGCACAAGGACGCGTGATGTAGCCCTATCGTGCAGGGACGTTCTGACCAAGGGCAAAGCACATGGCTCGAAAATACTGATGACCAAATTGCAGACACACCTCGCGTCGACCTTCATTCAGAGTACATGAACGACATGCAAGCATCATCCATGGTCTGACATTTCATGGAAACGACCTCAGGCACGAAGGATGCCCATTAGCACATCCCGATTTGATAAAAAAGGAATGTTACAAGTACAAAAAATAGGTGGAAAATCATCAATGTATCCATTTATGGTAATATTGATCCACCTGATCAATGGTAAGTCTCATGAATGGGCCACTCCACCATTAAATAACTCCAGACGGTGTGCGGTTGGCTGGATCACTTCACACCAGGCTATTTATTCACCCTACAACATGCTCCTACTATCTGTGTACTGGTTTTTTGTGATCATTAACATTCTCTGGGATGCCCGTTTTCTTGTTGCTCGGATGGAGCCTAACCCGCCGAATGATCCAGTCCCAGGCTGCTCAGTAATTGCAGATATCATCTTAAGAGAGCCTGGGAATGCCGAGTGTAGTTAAAGGAATGAGTACTGGCTTCCTGTAGAAAGAATTGTCTGCGAACCATAAACAGAGAGACACCAACACTGCGCAACCAACCTTCGTACTTCAGGGAGAGCCACGGGACCCAGCCGGCTAGCCTTAGAAGATATAGCAGAAGAAGGTCTGCTAGCACCGTAGTCCCCCGCCTGCAGCATCACAGTCAGGTCCCAACTGGTTCTGCGCCAAGAAGGAATGTTGAGATACAAGGACATGCTGCGACTTCTCCGCAACTCCAGAATACTGCCCTGCAGAAGCAATGTGTGTTCACTCCCTCGCCTTACCCTAGTCAACGCTCCTGACCCAACTACTGGGGACATCCAAATAGATTTAGCGCATCTATCACACAAAGAGCTCCAAGGAATATACACCAGAGTGTTGCACGAAGTTCGCCACTGTGACTGGGCCACGCAACAGCAGTATGACATACCTCCGGATGTACGGGACCAGCGGATTGCAGTGGTCACAAATGAAACGCATATTATTCAGAAGCAGCTGACGCGGGGCGCACAATTGGTCGAAACAGCTACCCAACTATGGATGGCCATCCAGCACCATCCTACGCTTCAGCATATCCGGAAGGAATTACAACAGGCGAAAGCTACTCTAGATCAAGTTAGAGCCTCCACCACCTCCGCACAGCATCTAGCCATCTTGGACAAGCTGGAGAACCTTCACCACGATAAGCATGTCATCCGAAAATGGTTGAAACCATGGGCTGACACCACACTCCAACTCGCTGAAGATGCTTAGTCCACCATTGCGCACCTCCACCGGTTGTTAGAAAGGGTTACCGCAGCTCCAGACGGCCCTGCCTCCCTGACACTTGTCAACATTGCGCAACGAGCTGCGGTCCAGAGTCAGTAAGTGCTCCCTCCACTCAGGATGAGTCATAAGATTGTGTTGGGGGACTGTTGGAACAGGGTCTCCTAACATGCTGCGGAACTGGTCCATTTTGGATATTTTTAATTAGATTTAATCTAGCGGAGGGGTTTTAGGGTGGTTCAAAGCCCTGAAAGTGTTGTATTCGGTAAAAGGGAAAACTAGGGGTCCAAAAACCATGGGTTGCATACCATAGGAAAGTCGAGGCTAGATTGTTATAAATAGAGATGCATTTTGTATTGTAAAGGATAGGATATTATGAGCTATTGATGCCAATTGTGATTTAAGCTATCTATTTGGGTTTTGGGGAACGGACTCCTGCTGGCTGTGTGCGCGGAATCGAGTCAGGTATGTGGACCTTGTGCTTGTGTCTGTGGTAGGAAGGAGGTATGAGAGAATTGATAAATGCATGAATGCGAAATATTGTTAGAGAACTGAACCTGTGAGTACTGTTATATGAAGTACTGGTAATTGTTGTATTGTGCATTTTCTGTCTTTAAGATTCGAAGATCTGTGTAAGTTTGTTTCTGGATCTAGATCTATCCTGTTCTATTTATATAATGTTGTGTTATTGTCATAAAAGTATATAACTATAGATCTAGCACACGTGGATGCGAACAGAGACCTAATTAACCTTGTGCAAAACAAGGTAATCTGGGATTACAGGACCTAGCGCAGCTCTGCTTGCCTTACCCATCCTTTCTCAAGGTGCGGAAACCTGGTTCCAGCACCCACCATCCTACTTACGGCCCTTTCGGTAGTGACACCTTTGCGCAAGCCACAGTCTCACCGTGGTATGGGAAGTCCTCATTCGAGAACTCGCACCTCGAAGGCGAGTAATTCAAACAGAATTTTTATTCCCCACTGACTTGTCGACTTTTGTATTTAATAGATCTAGTTACAGACTTATATCGCAGAGATCATATCTACTAACTACCTTCACATTCACGTGTGTAACACCGATCTATCAGTACAACAACTATAATCAACAGATCATAGATTTAATAACATGAACAAGGATATTCTCGCAGCTATAAAACACATTTATTCGCAGGTTCGCTAATCAGTTATAGTCCACAGTTACCAGAGTTACTATCAGTCATAGATCAAATCAGCACCTTCGCCTCAGCAATATCACAAGTAATATCAGAAATACCTGACAATGAATCACGGGGATACTGCAGCAGTATACTTAAAGACAAATTTGTGGCAACGGGTAACCAACCATGAACCCAGCGGTTCACATCAACGATGACACATAAACTGGGATATTTGTATTCCCAAATTGGCAATAGCTAATTGGAATGTTAATTCAAATCAATTTTTGCGTAGCCTCTAGTTAATTGTAAGAGGCAGGAAGTAGATCGGGGCTCACGCGAGCGCGCGGAGACAAACACGCGGGCTGAGTTGGCAGCGTGGGGCCGAGAAGGGCTGTGCGGGAAAGAAGGAGTCTGGGGTTGAGAAGGAGGCCGCATATAAAAGGAGAGCGGGCTTCCTCATTTGGGATCATTATTGATGTTTATGAAATTGAAACTGGTCGCTAAGACTTGAGCACGCCGGCTGTTTAGCAGGTCGCAACCAGCACGTACAGTCTGATGGTGTCTCACGACGGAGATCTCAACCGACCCGGGGGACTTCGAGTGCTGCTCGGGTGAGCGGTTCAACCTCGGCCACGAGGGGGACTTCGGTGCACACTCGGGGTGAGCGGGTTCTATCATTGTCTTGCGGGAGGATCGGGTTGGACTTATTGCGAGCCGATGTCGGGAGTGACGGCGCTATCCTTGTGGAGAAGGGCCGCGGTCCAACTGGTATAGTCTCCTACAATACTATAATTTGGAGGTTAGAGATTACGGTGAAGGAGAAGCGAGACGTCCAGAGTGCCCAACGAATCGTGAGCGGGGTGGAGTCTCCGTAGCGGGCCTTTCTTTGGGCGCGGCCATATTCTTTGACGCAACCTCCCGGCCGCTTGAGCCGCGAGCAGGTGCCTTGCGCACCTGTTATTTCTTGAATACCTTTTGATTTTCCGTGGGCAAGTTTCGGGCGCTAACACCTGCGCATGTATTGTATTTCGTTATAACTTCCCGATATAATAAAATGGCTCAGTGATTTCTCTGTTAATGTGTATCTATTGCATAGGCCGTTTCTGTTATTTTATGCGCTGTTGCATATTTTCATCAAGGAGCATTCCATTGCTGTACCATTTGCTGTGTTTGTTGTTTCATAACAGAATATTACATACACACCTGCAGATACTCTAACCGCATTCACATATTAGCATCCAAAACCCACAGAACTGGTAATTTCATGGACACATCCAGCAAGGTCCACACACAGTAGGACTAAGGATCTTCACGCACACAGCCACTAGGAGTCCTTACCCTAGCAACCCAAATAGATCTAACAATTCGCAACTATCATCAATCTCTATTCTTTCCTACCTATGACTCAAAAAGGTTCATCTATTTATACCGATTTAGCCTATGTATCCAATGTTTGCAGACTCTTGGTATACCCTTGACCCGTTACAATGCATTAGGGGCTTTGACCCACCCCAAAACCCCTGCGTTAGACTAATTAAGACCAAAATATACAAAACTTATACAAAATCGCAGCATTTAGGGGACCTTGTTCCAACAGTCCCCCAACATAATCTTGTGACTCGTCTCAAGTCACGGCGGTCGTGGGTCCTCCATTTTTGCCTGAAGATGCTTGACTGCATCGACTAGTGGTGGCAACACCCCTTCGCTTTTCACTGCAGCAGTTTGAGGTATCTCTACCAACTTCTGTAAAATTGGGCCTTCTGTAGCAGCTTTGACGCTCTCCAATGTCTGGTTCAATTTTTTCACTACAACATCAACATCGTGGGACAGCTTGAGGGCCTCGTCTGCCCATGGCTGGAGGTGATTACAAAGCATCTGCTTCCATTGTCGAAGGGCATCCATGTCGGCTCTGAGGGCCTGGCTGGTGCACAGTCAGGCCAAGCGCTGGGCAGGGACCAATGTGGTCAAGGTAGCCTCCAACTGATCGAACTCCTCTTCCTTTTGGCGCAACATTTAAGTAATTTCCCGTAGGAGAGGATCCTGTTGTACCTTGGTCCAGAGCTGCATCGCTGTGTCCAATAATTCGGCGCCTTGAGAAATTTGGCCTGTGATCACATTCGTTGCAGCTGTAATCAACGTAGCTCGCTGAGCCCTGACTTCTGGAAGTGTTTCTGGATGTAGCTTGGCCTGCAAGTTGGCAATTTTTTGTTCCATCTAAGTTTTAACAACCTAGATCTCCGCCCGTGAGGCTCTTAAGGCCACGACCAGCCCCTACATTTTGGCCTGGGGGGTAGTTGTGGCTGGTATTTCATCTGTAACATCAGTGTAGAGTCTACCAATTAAATGCTCCAGCTCCATCTATTGTGCGGTGGCGAGGGCACACGCAGCCTATACCTTGGTTACCTTAGTCGTTTGTTCTACAACGGACTGCTCTGCTGTGCTAAGCCACTGGTGGACCTGATGGTCCCTATGTTGAATTTCTTGAAACAATGAGCTATGTAGAACCTGCAATGAATCATGTGGAAACCTTGCTAGATCCAGCTGGACCTCTGCGCAGGCCTGGACTTGCGCTCCCAAGTCGGGTGGACTTACTGTGAGGGCTGCGCCTGGCAGGCATAAACCCGCAGAGCACAACCAAGTCAAAAGATACGGAACCCTCTTCCGACCTAACCTTCCCCTTTTATAACCGCATAGGGCCACTAATGGTCAGGTGAACCTTAATTGATACTTACCCTCAGATAAACGGTAAAAAATCTCTGGAAATCGCGTTATTAAATGTCGGTCGCCTGCTCCTTTCAATGGTAACTTTAGATTTTTACCCGATTTTACTATTCCAATGGCTATTTTTCACATCTCTTGTGGGCCCAGTGCACAACTGCACTCCCAGCACACCTCATGCATTTGGAAAACACCTACACCTCCTGTGCACCCCTCCGAGCTTCCAAATTTGTGGCCGCTTCCTACACATACCATGGTCATACTCATCTTCTTGGTGGGCATATCCTGCCCTATAAAGCTACTTCAACCATATAATCATTTGATCTGATACGATTTGAGCCAGCTACCATTCACATATCCTGGGAGCATATCGCCATGCAGCATAGCTAGCTGAACAACTCCACCATCCGTGAGTTCCTTAACTGTGTAGGGACCCAGCCAATGTTGTCGAAACTTCCCTAGGTGTTTCGCAAACTCGCTATCACATAAGAGGACCAACTCTCCCTCCGCAAATGTCTTTTGGCGAATATGTTGATCATGCCATGCCTTATCGCGGGCCTTCTGAACCTGCTAATGGAAATTAGCAATAAACTAATCTTCCTCCAAAGCCATAAGTTGCGCTAAATGCTCCTCCATGACTGCAGGTTCCGCCATGTTCGTAAATGTTGCAATACGCAGACTAGGAACAATATACTCCATCGGCATAATGGCCTCCTTTCCATAGACAATCCTAAATGAGGTTTTCCCTGTTAGCTTCTTGAAGGTCATCTGATAGGCCCAAAGAACTGCTAGGATGCACACATCCCAATCACTACGATCAGCGTTGCAGACCTTGGTCAGTGCTTGCTCCAAGATTTTTTAAAAGCCTCGATCGCTTCGTTAGCCTGTGGATGATATGGGGTGCTCTTCGCATGATGGATCCGGAATTCCTCAGTCAGAGCTTGTATTGCTTTATTAACAAAGTGCATACCTATATCGCTCATAAGGATATTTGGACATCCAAATCTGGTCAAAATCTTCTCAAAGATGAAGTGGGCAGTAGTATCTACAGTACAATCCTTCAACACTTGTGCTTTGGCCCACCTAGTTACATAATCAGTGGCAGTAATTATGTAGCGCGCACCCGTCTTCTTCCCAAGTGGGTTGATCGGTCCCACAAAATCAATCACCCATTTTTCAAAGGCTTGTAGAGCCATTTGCAGTTGTAAAGGAATTTCATCTCTACATGATGGCCTTCCTGTCCGTTGGCACGTATCGCAGGCTTTACAATAGTTGTGGGAGTCACTATGCAAGGTAGGCCACCATAGCCCAGCTCGCAAGATCTTTTGTGTCGTCGCCTTTCCTGCGTAGTGACCTCCTACTATGCCTTCATGAGCTTCTACCAAGATAACGTGCCTTTCATGCTCCAGAACGTATCTGCGCAGCACTTCATCAGCCCCTAGTTTATATAATTTCCCTGCAATAATGGTAAAATTCGTCGCCCGGGTAACCAATTCCTTCTTTTGTTGTACCGAATATTCTGCAAATTCCATGCCTGTAGTTAGGAACTGAATGATATCAGCGAAGTGTGCATCAACAACCTTAATGGAAAATAGTTGCGCATCAGGCAAGCCTTCCTCCAGGTTAGTGGATTCCTCGCCCGTCTCAGTTCAGGACAAGTGATCCAGCCCAGCATTAAACTTCCTTGGTTTCACTATGATTTCAAAATCGTATTCCTAAAATAGCAACAGCCATCTGCAGATTTTTCCCCCCAACACAGGCTTGTTTACCAGGTACTTTAAAGCTGAATGATCTATAAACATTTTAAAGTGTCCTCCTAATAGGTAGTTTCGATAATTTTGTAGTGCATAGACCATGGCCAATCCTTCCCTCTCCCTGGTGGCATAATTGCGCTCCGCACTCGAGAGTTTTCGACTATCAAATGTGATTGGGTGATCAATGTCCCCGGTGCCAGGCTATGTAAGGACCACTCCCAGGGCGATCCCTGCAGCATCAACATGAACATGAAATAGCTTCGCTCAATCAGGAAAAATAAGAATACGTGCAGAGACCATATTTTCCTTGAGTATCTCAAAGCTCTTCTGGCACTCGTCATCCCAAATGAATGAAACATCCTTCTTAAGCAGCTTTTCTAGGGGTGCTGTGATCAGTGCGTATCCCTGAATCAATTTTCTGTAGTACCCTGTATGTCCAAGGATTGAACGCAGTTGTTTCTCAGTCGTAGGTACTACCAGATTGATAATAACTTCTACTTTCGCAGGGTCCACCATCAACCCTTGTCGGTAAACTATGTGTCCGAGCAAGATTCCGAAGGGTACGTAGAAGATACATTTCTTGATATTTAGGGAAATATGGTGTTTCCGGTAGGCGTCCAACATCATGCATAGGTTTGACACGTGCACCTTTACCAGGCCGAAGACAATCCAATCATCGAAATACACTTCTAGGAATTTGTGGATGAATTCCTTGAACACTGCGACAACGACCCGCGAGAAGATAGCAGGGACATTCTTGAGTCCAAATGGCATGACTGTATACTGGAAGGATCCCCATTCAGTGGAAAATGTAGTTTTGCTGCAATCTTCTGGTGCAATTTTGATCTGATGGTATCCTGAGAACTTGCCAATGAATGAGTACACTTCCTGGTCTCCTACACTATCCAGGATCTCATCAGAGAATGGTGTCGGAAAAGGGTCATGTATGCAGGTGTCATTTAGTTTGCATAAGTCCACACAGATTCATATTTCTCCCTTTGTTTTCTTTTCCTAAACCACCATCGGACTTACCCAATTTGACTGCTCGACCAACTCAATAATACCTGCGGCGATCATTTTATCGATTTCTTCCTTAACCTTCTGCTTATTCTTAGGGTTCAGCAGATAAGGCCGGCTTTACAAGGCGCGCATTTGGTTTTAGCGTGATGCACATAACCCTAGGTCCCCTGTGATCCCTTTGAGCTCCGAAAACTTTGTTGCGAATAAGCCTTGATATTCTGTGAGAAATTCAACAATTTTTCTTACAGTGTCATCATCCCAGTAGTCCCCAATTTTAGCCAACTTAGGCTGCTCTGCCGTGCCAATGTTGATTTCCCGCAGTTTCAAAGGCTTCGTCACATCCACAATCTGTAATGGAGGTCCCGCAACTGTGCACTCCCCCTCTTATTATGGGATAGAGATATTGCATGAATTCTCATCGCACTCTTCTATCGTTATATTGTGAAAATTGACAATATCCTGCATCTGCGTTTCCCATGTTGGTGCCCTGAATACTGCAGAGGAGATGGATTAACAAAACACAAATGTATCTATATCCTGCAGAGCTTCTTCAAGCACCTTTGAACCCCCTGTCAGTCCAAATGTTTCTATGAATTCATCCTTCAGAGTTTCCCAGTGGCGGGTCTGTTGATGTAGCTCTGAATCCAGGTACCATGCTGTAGGGATTGGACCTAACGCATGAATGAACAAGTGAACCCATTCTTTTGTAGTTCAGTCACACCACTTCTCTATCCAAGCGAATAAGTGTTCATGCGGATCCCCTGGGCCAAGGAACGTCTTGACATGCACCTCAGACGGAGGCTCAAATCACAGGATCATCATGTCCCGACAGTCCTCCCAGTCCTGGAATGCCCCCTTATGTGTATCCCACCATCTTGCAGGTGTTACGCGCATGGCTAGATTAAGGACCCATAACCTTCGTTCTCTGGGAACCTCAGCTTCAAATGTTCGCAAAAATTATTTTACGCTACCAGACCCATCAAATTAGGGTAGTTCTCTCACCTCAGAGGATATGCAATGGAATTCCCTTGTAATTCGTAGGTAGCGCAGCGCAGAGACATCATGCAGTTGATTTTGCCAATTTTCCATTTCCTCGTCGGAGTTAGAGAAGAACTTGCTATCTCCATCCCAACAAAGCATACCATCAGCCATAGCATTGATCCAGTCTTCATCCCTCACATTTAGCTTATAGATGTGATCCACCTCTTCTTCCTCATACACTGGCTCTGTATACCTTTCTCCTTCTGCGGGATCTAGCGGTACTATCACCCGTGTTCCTTCACTTTCAAATACCATGCTCCTATTTTTTTAAGTTGATAATACCACCCATATCTATGGCCCAGTCCAATTCTAGGAGCGCAGGGTAAGGGTATGCATCTTCTACAATCTGAATGACTTCAAAGTCATCTTGGACCTTAACTCCTGCGATATCTACCACGATCTTCAATAGTCTTCCTAACAGGATGATATTCTACTGGTTGGCCATGTGCAGCTGGATAGTGGACCACTCCAACTTAGGTTCCCCCATTCTCTGCCAAGTTTGTTTAGGGAGGACGTTCGCATCCGATCCCAAGTCTAGAATAACCTGATCTGTCTCATAATCACCGATTTGCGCGGTCAACTGCATCTCCCGACCAGTGCGTCTCTTATGCTTATAGAGTTTGTGTACATCCTTAACTTCCATAGCTGGGGTTGTATTTTCTGCGCATCTATTTATCAAATCTTGGAGGTTTTCTATGGCCCTTTGGTTGCGCAGCAGCTTCATACATGTCTGCAGGAATGGTTTGACCTCATCATCTGCTCTGAGGTTTGCAAGGACTTGATGAGTAGGTGCCTTAGTTTTAGCAAAGTCTTGGCGAGCTACGACAGAGGTTTCTTTTTCTTTTTGTAATTCCAAACCTTCTTGTTTAACAACCACTTTACGAATGAGAGGCTCCGCCTTAGATTTCTCTGCATCTCCTCCGGTGGCCATGCCGCTGCGTGTTATAACATTAACACTTGGTCCTTCATCTCGAGGTTCTGCCTTGACCCTTTATACATTCTGCGTAGGTGTCTTCTGCTTCTTGTTGAGATTCAACAAGATGATGAGCTTATTGAAAAGAGTCGCCTTCACTAAGTGGGCCCGCAGGCTATTTTTGGCACAAAGTCTATTTTTAGACTATGTCTATTTTTACACATGTCAAACATATTCTATGAGTTGCAGGATGCTATTTGTGGATGGTTGGTCAAGTTGGAAAAATATATGGAATTATATTTTTAGACATATTGGATGGAATCTATTTTTAGATTGCCAGTCTAAAAATAGATATGCCGAATATTATTAGCTCTTAATAATATTTGGACTCTAAACATTATCTTATTCTCTTGGAGAACTTCAGTTAAGTGCACAGATGTGGCACAGCAGCTGACAGAAGGAATTACGCTATTCCTGAGGGTTTACTAGAGCTAATGCATGAGGACTTCAGTTAGAAATCATGTGACAGAGTTTGGTGGAGTTATAGAGGTAGTTGGTGGAGTTGTATTCAGTTTAACTCAGTTAGACTCAGTTGAGCTAGTTGTATCTAGTCTAACTGTTGGCAATATGATGCTAAGTGTTGTTCTTGATGGCAACCCACTTGATGAAGATGATGGCAACCTACTTGATGAAGTTGTTCTTTACTTGATGGACTTGGTAATGATGTAAATATGATGTGATATGATGTAATGATGAAAGGAATTTCAGTATGTGTTGAAACAATGATGAAAAGAGTGTGTCTCAAGGCATACGCGGATTTTTCTAGACCAAGTAGCATATGCACGCGGGAAACAACGTGCCAAGTCGCGTATGGGAAAAAAGCGCTTTAATTATGTAAAACTAGGGGTAACCACCATGGTATTGACCCATTGTATTGAGTAATGATTCGTCTATGTGACCCCGTCCAGGAATACCATCAAAAGTAATGTGGTTTTGGCTCATGGTATTGATAAAGGGTAATCCTATATAAGGAGAAGAAATTTATTGTGCAAAGAGTGAGCATGTGTCTGGGCTTTAATGAATACTTCACTCTGGAGTATATCTGTATGGTTAAATTCTGCTCTTAATTGATAGACCTGAATCTATGATGCATCTATGAACATAATGAAGGTTCAAGATCTCTATATCTTGAAATGGTGAATCTCTTGGATGATCTGAAAAGATGAAGACCTGGCACAAATCAGTTGAAGAAGTCGAAGAAATCTAGGTAAGTTCATAGATCTGATCTGTTGTGCAAAGTTTATCTTTTGGAGATCCATACGCAGGTTGGTTTCGTGAAAAGCGCGTGTATACGCGGCTCTGTTCAGGGAAAGGCGTGTATGTGCAGTTAGAATTTATTTGAAAAATTTACTGAATTATACGCGGGTTATTCTTATGAAACAAGCGTACATACACAGGTCTATTATACTAAAAGCGCGTATGGAATCTGAATTAATGGGGTCTCAAGGTTGAATGTGTTTCTGAATGTCTGATCTGAAGTTTGGGTTAACTCTGATATTCTGGTTATAGTGAGTTCATTGTTCTGTTTGTAGCATTGGGCAAAGTATGTTTATTGAAGAGTGAAGGGTTGTGTTGGAGCTATTGGATCCAGTTTGAAAATTGATGAAACGTGGTCTGCAGTGGATCTGTGGGTTGAAGCCTTTAGTCTGATAATATTAGCAGAGGCTGGTGCTAATATCAGGGGGTAGTAGCTCCCTTCCAGGTGAGACTGGTAAACGAGAGCAGGGGGTTGAAGCTCCCATCCAAGAGAGGCTGGTAAACGAGAGAAGGTTGTAGCCTTCTATAGGTGGGTGCCTGCGTGCTGGTATAAGTCTGCACTAGTACACGATTGTAAGAAGTTTTTCTCTATAATAAAATATTGAAGGTTGAGACAACGACAGCGGTGGTTTTCTCCCGACTTGGGTTTCCACCTAAAAATCATGGTGTTCATATGTGATGCTTTTGTGTGATGTTTCATTCTGTTATTACTGCACTTGTCTACTGCTATATAAACATCTGATGAATGAATACATGTAAGGATCTTAGTAAAGAATTGATTGTTTATTAATATCTCTGTGCATACGCGAGTTTCATAAAGGGTATCCACGTATATACGCGATTATGTATCAGGAAAGTAGCGTATGGGTTTTAGAAGCAAGAAAAAATAAAAGTTTTGAATATGCAGTAAATACTGATTCACCCCCCCCCCCCTCTCAGTATTTTTCCCAACAATTGGTATCAGAGCAGGTCCTTCTGAAAAGGCTTAACCGCAAGGAAGATCAAGCAGGATGAGCAATCACGAGGGAACAACATCTATCAAACCTCCGCTCTTCAACGGAAGCAATTTAATCTTCTGGAAAATTAGGATGAGATCCTATCTTCAGTCTATGGGAGCAAATATATGGGCCATTGTTGAACAAGGATATCAATATCCAGCTGCTACACCAACAGATCCAACTGAAAGAAAGAATTATGAATCAAATGCAAAAGCGGTCAATGCTATAACAGGAAGTCTAACTGAAGCAGAATTTGTCAAAGTCATGCAACTAAATACAACAAAGGAGATATGGGACAAAATCATCCTAAGCTATGAAGGTGATGCAAAGGTAAAAAGTGCAAAACTTCAATCTCTCAGAATTGAGTATGAAAATTTAAAAATGCATAGTGATGAGAATATTGCTGGTTTCTTTTTACATGTTGATGATGTTGTAAACCGTATGAGAAATCTGGAAGAAACAATAACCGAATCCACTTTGGTTGAGAAAATTTTGAGATCACTAACGGCCAAGTTTGAGTCAAAAGTTTCTGCTCTTGAAGAAAAACAGGACCTTCAAAATCTTACTATGGTGCAACTTCATGGCATATTGACTGCATATGAAATGAGGAGAGGAGGACCATTTGAAGTCAAAGAAGTTGTTTTTAAAGCTTCTACAAAAGGGAAAGAAGTTCAAAAACCAGAAGGGTCAGGATATATCTCAGAAGAAGATGAGGCAAACTTTGTGAGAAAACTCCAACTAGGAACCGGAAGATTCAAAGGTAAGCTTCCTTTCAAATGTTTTAATTGTGGAAGAGTTGGTCATTATGCTACAAAATGTCCTTATAAAGAAATATCTGCTAAAGAGAAAGAAGTAGCAAGAAGAAATAAGAACCGGTCTAGCACTAAGAAAAGCTACTATACAAATGAAGACAGTGATGGGTTATCTGACAGTGAGGAAGAATGTGAACAAGATCTTAGACTTCTCATGGAATTTGAAAATAATTCTAGAGATGATAAGGATGCTTTTATGGATGCTCTAGATGACAATGATTTTCTTGATCAAAACAATCAACTCAAAATATGCTTGGAAGAAAGTAAAATAATCATAGAGACTCTGAAAAGGAAGAATGAAGAAGCAAAGAAACATAATGAAAAATTAGAATGTGAAGTAGTAAGTCTAAGAAAAGAACTTGAGAAAGTAAAGACTCTGAATCTTAGATTTGCTAAAGGATCTGAAGCCTTTGATGAGATTATCAAGGTTCAACGATCTCCTCTGATTAAGGCAGGTCTTGGATATACCGGAGAATCCTCTCAGGATTCAGCACCAAATTATCTAAAAGAAGCTACAACTGGTTTACTACATTCAGCCACTCGACAAGGGAATAAAGAATCTTCACAAGTAAAGCATGATCATCACAATACAAGGAACACTAACAGGGATATCTCTCAAAGAAGCAACAATCAACAGGTAAATTCAAATAGAAGATTTCATGATTGCAGAAATTTCTACTTCAATGGACAATGTTTCTCATGTCACAATTTTGGTCATAAAGTTGTTCAATGTGTTGCATATAAAACCATCATGACAAGAGAAGCAAGAAAGAAAAGGATGGATATTGAACCAAAAGAGAACACCTATAACAACTTTTCTCCTCTTCAAAATGAAGTTGAATGTGCTTATTGCAATAACTTTGGCCATGAAGAATCTGAATGCAGGAGCAAAGTCCAGCCAAAACAACATTTTCCTTCAAGTTCCAAAGTATGGAAAAAGAAGGAATTACAGGTTGAAAATTGTGGGATAGCATTATTTGCAGAAGGTGAAGAAAATCAATGGTACATTGATAGTGGGTGCTCTAGACACATGACAGGTGACAAAAGCAAACTTCTTTCATATAATTCTCTAGAAAAGGAAAAGAAAGTTACTTTTGGAAATGATAATCCTACTGTAATTAAAGGAAAAGGGTCTGTGTTTCTAAAAGAAAAGGTGAAGGCTAATGATGTCATGTATGTGGATGGATTAAGGCATAACCTGTTAAGTGTAAGTCAAATGTGTGATCAAGGTACAGAAGTTGTCTTCGGTTCAAAAGAATGTGTGGTTCGTGATCTGGATACAGGTAGAGCTATTATAAAAGGGAAAAGAACTCCAAGCAACCTATATGTATTGAAGAACTGCAAAGATTAATCTTACTTGAGCAAATCTTCAAAAAATTGGCTATGGCATAGAAGGCTGGGGCATCTAAGCTTCTCTCAAATCAACAAAGCAAGCAGACTTCAAGCTGTTCGTGGTCTTCCCAATATTACTCTACCAGAAAGTATCATATGCAAATCCTGCCAATTTGGTAAGCATACCAAAGTACAATTTAATGCCAAAGAAGGATCATCAAGTAGGCCTCTTGAACTTGTTCATACTGACATTTGTGGACCTATGAGGAAAAAGTCACCACGTGGAGAAGAATACTATATCTTATTTATTGATGATTTCTCTAGAATGTGTTGGATTGGGTTGCTTAAACACAAAGATGAAGCATTTGATAAATTTCAGATCTTCAAAGAACTGGTTGAAAATGAATTGGATCTAAAAATCAAATGTCTTAGATCTGATCGAGGAGGAGAATATACATCAAATGAATTCTTTGAATTTTGTGAACAACATGGCATAAAGAGACAATTCTCTGTAGCAGGCACTCCACAACAAAATGGCGTAGCAGAAAGAATGAATAGAACAATTCAACAAATGGCTAGAGCTATGCTTGATGATTCTGGAACTCCTGACATGTTCTGGGGAGAAGCAGCACATACAGCAGCAAATATTCTCAATAAGGCACATGTTCGGGTAAATAGTGACAAAACTCCATATGAACTCTGGTATGGTAATTCTCCCTCTATAAAGCATTTTAGAATTTTTGGAAGTAAATGCTTTATCAAAAATAATGATGAAAAGCTTGGCAATTTTGAACCTAGATCAGATGAAGGGATACTTCTTGGTTACTCATCTACAAGCAGAGCATACAAATGTTACAATAAAAGGCTTCGAAAGATTGTTGAATGTATTGATGTTGTCATTGATGAGTCTCCTACAACTCCTAAAGAAGAAAAACAAGCAATAGAAGAAGATGATGGTGATTTTTGTCCTTCTACATCAAATGGAAATGATATAGACAGTGGATCCAATGAAGAACCTGAAGATGATTTATCAGAGAAAGCTCCATCCAGATATGTTCAAAAGAATCATCCTGAATCTCAAATTTTGGGAAACAAGGAATTGGGTGTATAAACAAGAAGGACTCTTGTGGGATCTTCTAGCTATTTGGCATTCCTATCCACAATTGAACCCCAAAATGTCAATCAAGCTAGCAAAGATGAATGTTGGATTCAAGCCATGAATGAAGAGCTTGATCAAATTGAAAAGAATCACACTTGGGAATTGGTACCAAGACCACATGATAAAAATTTCATTGGAACCAAATGTATATTCAAGAACAAGTTAAATGAAAATGGGGATGTTATAAGAAACAAAGCCAGATTGGTTTGCAAAGGGTACACTCAACAAGAAGGTATAGACTTTGAAGAAACTTTTGCTCCTGTAGCTAGACTTGAAGCCATAAGAATGTTTCTTGCTTTTTCAAGTTCTCAACAAATCAAAGTCTATCAAATGGATGTCAAATCTGCTTTCCTCAATGGTGATCTAGAAGAATAAGTTTATATAGAACAACCAGAGGTATTCATTTTGGGAAATGACAAGAATATTGTTTTCAAACTTAAAAAGGCTCTATATGGTCTCAAACAAGCTCCAAGGGCATGGTACTCTCGTCTTGACAAATATCTCCATCAACAAGGTTTTTCAAAGGGGTCTGCTGATAGCAACTTATACACAAAAATTGAACATGAAAAACTTTTGATTGTGATTGTATATGTTGATGATATCATTTTTGGGAGTAATGAAGAATCCTTGAGTCAAAATTTTGCTTCTGTTATGCAGCAAGAATTTGAGATGTCTTTACTTGGGGAACTAACATTCTTTCTTGGCTTGCAAGTGCATCAAACTACAGATGGTATATTCCTATCACAAGCAAAATATCTTAAGAAAATTTTGAAGAAGTATGGCATGGAAGAATGCAAGCCTATAAGTACACCAATGATAACTGGATGCAATCTCAGTTCTCATGATGATTCTCCCATGGTAAATCAACCAGAATACAGATCAATGATAGGAAGTCTACTTTATCTCACTGGGACTAGACCAGACATTATGCATGCTGTTGGAATTGTTGGACGATTCCAAGCTAATCCAAAAGAGTCTCATCTTCAGGCTGTCAAAAGAATATTCAAATATATGCAAGGAACTCAAGACTTTGGACTATGGTATCCAAAGAATGTTGATCTTACTCTTCATGCTTACTCTGATGCAGATTGGGCTGGAAATGTTGATGATCGAAAAAGCACAAGTGGTGGTGCATTCTATATGGGGCCTCGGTTGGTATCTTGGTTCAGTAAGAAGCAAAGTTCTATTGCCTTATCTACTGTTGAAGCAGAATAAGTGGCTGCCGCATCTTGTTGCACTCAACTCCTTTGGATGATGCAAACCTTGGGAGATTTTCAAATCAAATGTACTTCTCTTATTTCCATTATGTGTGATAATACAAGTGCCATCATCATCTCAAAGAATCCTGTTATGTATTCGAAAACCAAGCACATTCCCATCAAGTATCACTTCTTACATGAACAAGTGCTTGAACAAAAGGTGAAGTTGGAGTATGTTCCCTCCAAAGAACAAATTGCTGATATCTTTACCAAACCTCTGCCCAGGGAAGCATTTGAATATCTCAGACAGAAGTTGGGTGTTGTCTCTGCCTCTCAGAAGATCAGATCTGATTAAATTCAGAAGATTAAATTGTATACGCGGGACTTCTCTTATTTCCATTATGTGTGATAATACAAGTGCCATCATCATCTCAAAGAATCCTGTTATGTATTCGAAAACCAAGCACATTCCCATCAAGTATCACTTCTTACATGAACAAGTGCTTGAACAAAAGGTGAAGTTGGAGTATGTTCCCTCCAAAGAACAAATTGCTGATATCTTTACCAAACCTCTGCCCAGGGAAGCATTTGAATATCTCAGACAGAAGTTGGGTGTTGTCTCTGCCTCTCAGAAGATCAGATCTGATTAAATTCAGAAGATTAAATTGTATACGCGGGTTTCTTGAGACATAGTCGCATATATATGCGAGTATATGAACAGAAAGACGCGTATGGATAGTTGCTAACATTTTTGGGTTGAGGGTCAGCATTTTTCAGTACTATTTGGTTATTCTGGTTATGCTTATTTCTGACAAAGCATTTGATGTAAAGAAGACAGGTACAGGAAGGACAAATTCAGGGGGAGATGAAGGAATGTGAAGTTTTCAATGTTTTACTTTCCATACGCGGGTTTAGTAAACTAAAGTCGAGTATACACGCGAGTTACTGCAGACACAGTCGCGTATGCATTGATGATAAGAGAATTGATATGGCAGCTGAAGATCCGGAGTACCAGTTCAGGGGGAGCATCAGTCTGACTACTGATGATTGTATTATTGACACTGTTGCACAAGCTAAGGAGAAGCCTTGGTCATTTGGAAAGGATGCATTGGATGCAAAGTTTCAGGGGGAGAATTAGTCTTGTTGTGTATAATGAATTGTTGGCATTATGATGGTTCTGAAATATGATCTCTCACTTGAGGTCTTTCTAGTATTGGTCATGAAAATTCATATTTGTAACTTGATGAACAAGTCTTGTTGAGACCCATGATGTACAATTGTAATATTTAGTCATATAAGAACTTGTTATTTGTAAACCCACTCGGTTGGGTAGTTGAGTCAGATTTGTAAACCCACTTGGTTGGGTATTTGAGTCTCTTATGTAAATTCACTTGGTTGGATCTTTGATGTAAGTATGATTCCTTGGTGATAGGAAGGTCATAAAGTCAAGTACTTCATTGTAAAATATGTTTGACGACGCAGCATGAACTCAAGGGGAGCATCATACCTTCAGTACACATCAGATCTGCAAAGCACTTCCTTCTTTTGATCCGCCCTTTGCCCTTGATTTCAAAGGGGGAGAATGACATGGTGTTTGAATAAGGGGAGAGTATCATGGTGTTATTCAATGTATCTATCTGTTGTAGTGATCAAACACCATCGTGGTTGCCATCAAGTCCAAAGGGGGAGATTGTTGGCAATATGATGCTAAGTGTTGTCCTTGATGGCAACCCACTTGATGAAGATGATGGAAACCTACTTGATGAAGTTGTTCTTTACTTGATGGACTTGGTAATGATGTAAATCTGATGTGATATGATACACCAATGATGAAAGAATTTCGTTATGTGTGGAAAACAATGAAGTAGAAAAAGGTGTCTCAAGCATCATGATTTGCTCTGAACCAAGTAAGGTAATACTGAGAGAAACAACGCCAATCAGCGTATGGGAAAAAGCGCTCTAATTGTAAAACCGGGGTAACCACCATGGTACCATCGGTATTGACCCATTGTATTGAGTAATGATTAAATACATGTGACCTAGTCCGAGGCCATCAAAAATAATATGGGTTTTGGCTACGTAGTAACCGTGGTAATCTATATAAGGAGAAGAAGATCATTGTGCAATGAGAGGATGTGTCTGGGCTTTAATGAATACTTCACTCTAGAGTATATCAGCATGATTAAATTCTGCTCTTAATTGATAGACCTGAATCTATGATGCATCTATGAACATAATGAAGGTTCAAGATCTCTAGATCTTGAAATGGTGAATCTCTTGGATGATTTGAAAAGAAGTGATGAAGACCTGGTGCAAATCAGTTGAAGATGTCAAAGAAATCTGGGTAAGTTCATAGATCTGATCTGTTGTGCAAATTTTATCTTTTGGAGATCCATACGCAGGTTGGTTTCGTGAAAAGCGCATGTATACGCGGCTCTGTTCAGGGAAAGGCGTGTATGTGCAGTTAGAATTTATTTGAAAAATTTACTGAAGTATACGCGGGTTCGTCTTATAAAACACGCGTACATACGCGGGTCTGTTATACTAAAAGCGCATATGGAATCTGAATTAATGGGGTCTCAAAGTTGAAAGTGTTTATGAATGTCTATTCTGAGGTCTGGGTTAGCTCTGATATTATGGTTACAGTGGGTTCACTATTCTATTTGTAGCATTGGGCAAAGTATGTTTGTTGAAGAGTGAAGGGTTGTGTTGGAGCTGTTGGATCCATTTTGAAAATTGATGAAACGTGGTCTGTAGTGGATCTGAGGGTTGAAGCCTTCAGTCTGAAAGTAGAAGCTTTCTGCCAGCAGAGGCTGGTGCTAAGATCATGGGATGTAGCTCCCTTCTAGGTGAGGCTGGTAAACAAAGAGCAGGGGGTTGTTGCTCCCTTCCAGGTGAGGCCGGTAAACGAGAGAAGGTTGTAACCTTCTGCAGGTGGGTGCCTGCGTGCTGGTATAATTCTACACCAGTACATGATTGTAAGATGTTTTCTCTATAATAAACTATTGAAGGCTGAGACAATGACAGCGGTGGTTTTCTCTCGACTTGGGTTTCCACCTAAAAATCATGGTGTTCATGTGTGATGCTTTTGTGTGATGTTTCATTCTGTTATTACTGCACATGTTTACTGCTATATAAACATCTGATGAATGAATAAATGCAAGGATCTAAGTGAAGAATTGATTGTTTAACATTTAATATCTACGTGCATATGCGAGTTGATGAGGTAATAAGCGTATATGAAGTGTATTCATCTAAGTAGCGTATGGGTTTTTAGTGAATGAAAAATAAAAAGTTCTGAGTAAGTCCTAAATACTGATTCACCCCCCCCCTCTCAGTATTTTTCCCAACACTTAAGCCGGATTGATACTGCTAGTGAGAGTGAAAATTTTAATTAATTAGTTAATTAATTCACTAAATAATAACTCATTAATCAACTGAAGAATACATCAGTTAACTACAGTGCATGGACAGTTCAGTGGAGACCAATGGAGAGGTAGGTGAAAGAGCAAGTGTGACTATAGTGATGCATTGATTGCATCCAACACTCAGCGGAGATGCCAATGAGGATTGCGCAGTGCAAGCCAGGTGGATTCGAGTTCATTCAGAGCCATTCTTCAGCAGGGATTGTGCAGTAGAGGCAGGCTAGCAGGTGGTAGAGATCAGTGCATGGATTTGCTAGATCGAACCTGATTAGTGTGTAGCGATTGTATTGTACTGAGAGCTTGACATGTTCAGCTTTGTATGAGTATTGTTACATGATCTCTATGACATATATTATATATAGATAGTTGGGGTTTTTAGCTTCAGTATTTCCCATTAAATCACTGTGTTAATGTGTGTGAATTTTTATGGTTTCATGTGTGCATTGTAATCTTGTTTATTTTTGCATGTGATGATCAATGGTGGAATAGATTATGTATTGTGCATGAAGTTAAAATAGTGTGTGATCAGGAGAATCTTGGATATATAACGCATTAGTTATATAATTTCTACACTTCTCCTGCATCTTGGCTATCAGAATTGGGCAATCTTCAACCACGTGATCCAACTGTCTACAGTATCTACAAGATTGTCTCGCAGGGTTCGCGCAATCCCTTGCAAAGTGGCCTATTTCTCCACAGTTATATCAAATCAATTGTCCTCTCCCCCTACCTGCGCTTCCACCTCAGCCCCCTCCCCTGCCCCTGGCTGGAGAACCACCTATGCCCGAGGGGGATCTTGGTGATGACGGATCCGCCTACACCCTATACAGATTTCCTCGATCTATCATTAGATCGTACATTAGGCAGTTCTGTTCATCATGGCCTACAGATCTACAGAACCTGCACCATTGTTGCTTTATTTCTGGGACATATGCGGCAAGGTGGGGGTAGTGGTTGGTATCGTGCAGCCCAGCAACACGACAATCATTGCACCAAAGCACTGAACTGGGTCCTGCAACTTCCCTAGGTCACAATGGACTGGGTCCCCAGCCTGTATGTAGTTTGCTAGCAGAGGACAGTTATCCTTGGTGTGTCCGTTCACCCTACATCGTATGCACCATATTTCAGGGCCCACCTCTGTTCCTCGCTCCTTCCACAGATATTGGATCTCCATATTCATTGCTTATAGTTGGCCTTGTATCTATTTTACTCCTAACTAGGTATCATCTCTTGGCATAGCTTCTAGCTTCATCACAATATCTAAGGCCTTTTCCTGCGATTCAATGGCTTGATGTCCCATTGGCACGCGTAGGTGGGGCAGAAGCATAGCAATGAACCACTCTGAGTGCTACATGTCATCATATAGAAATCCTCCTTCTCTAATTACCTTCTTTAACCATTGATCAGCCTCCCATATGGACTCGGACAGTCCTTGCTTGAAATCCTTCAGATCGTTCACTATCTGCGAGTAGGACTTGGGCTTTTTGAACTGTTGTTTAAAAGCATTCTTAATTTCTTCAATGGTTCCACTTGCATGCTGGTTTATGCACCCTATATACCAGTCCAAGGCCCTTCCTACAAAGGCAAGGGATAGTTGCGCCCTTTTCACCGCATCACTAGCTACGTTCTGCGTAGTCCATACCGATATTGCGACGAACCAAAACCAATCCATATCCTCATCTCCTACACCCTTGAAGGTGGGTAGCTTCATGTGCGAAGCCATATCGTCTTCCAGTGGTGGAGGTGGTGAGTTTTTACCCCTATGAGGGTTCAACGGTGGTGTAGACTGAGAGCTATGTGCAGCAGAATTTCTCACTGGACTATATACAAATCGATCCCCTTTTGATTGGTTATGTAGTATTTACCACTGTGCATTTTACCCTCACTTTGATCGGAGCTCATTCACTTTTTACGACTACATAGGATACTCTTTTCGTACAATAAGATCTTAATCAGTAATGGAAGATTTTTCATAAACTTACCCTGGAAACCCTTGAAGAATCTTTGTTCCGCCTCAGAGTAGGACACAACTTGATCGATCGCAAATTCTGTCACAAACCCTCCTATCACACTATCCACCCAATGATCTACCGTGTGAGTGATGGTGTTATCAATCTTTTCTAACTGCTGAATCAGCTCTGGGGTCCACTGTGTGATCCATTCATCCTTCCAACACTTCTAGAACTCTATGAGCCTTGCAAGCCACTCCTGAAGTTCGGTTGCAAATGTCACAAAGAAAATCTCGTAGATCTCTGTGAAAACATACTTATTCTTCCACTTTTCCACTGTCAACCTTGTGTTGTGATTCTCTTTTATCGCAATTCCTGAATTTTTTTTTGAACCACTTCTCAATTTCTTTCTTCTCAGGTCTCCAATATTCTCTTGGCATTACCCGATCTCTCTCAAAATGTTCCCAATCCTGGCAACGAAACCATTTTTTGGCTCGAGGGGTCCTAACCCAGGTTTGGAGTTTAAGGTTTGCCAACAAACCCCTATACTACTGGCCCTTTCGATAGTGACCTGCTTTCCTAGGCCAAAGTCTCACCCGAAGCAGTATGGGAGGGTGTTGGAACTAGGTTTCCACACCCTGAGAGAGAGCAGGTAAGTCAAGTAGAGCTGCATTCCCAGCTTATCAGTTTTGTATTTAACAGATCTAGTTACAGACTTGTATCGCAGAGCTCATATCTACTAACTACCTTCGCATCCATGTGTGTAACACCAATCTATCAATACAGCAACTATAATCAACAGATCATAGATTCATATAATAGGAACAAGGATATTCTTGCAGCTATAAAATAGATCTATTTGCAAGTTTGCTAATCAGTTATAGTCCACAGTTACCAGAGTTACTATCAGTCATAGATCAAATCAGCACCTTCGCATCAGCATTATCACAAGTAATATCATAAATGCACAAACAATAGATCACAAGGATACTCTGTATTATAACAAAGACAGATCTGTAGCAATAATGGATAACCAACCATAGATCCAACGGTTTTCATCAACAATAATACATAAACTTAGATAACGCAGAGATACTCTAACTAGATTCACATATATTAGCATCCAAAACCCAATACAATCCAACATAGCCTACGCACACAGCCAGTAGGGTCCGCACACAGCAGGACTAAGGATCTCCACGCACACAGCCAACAAGATTCCTTACCCTAGCAACCCAAATAGATCTAACAATTCGCAACTATCATCAATCTCTATTCTTTCCTACCTATGACTCAAAAAGGTTCATCTATTTATACCGATTTAGCCTATGCATCCAATGGTCCACAAACCGTGGTTTGCGGACTCTTGGTCTACCCTTGACCCGTTACAATGCATTAGGGACTTTGATCCACCCCAAAACCCATGCATTAGACTAATTAAGACTCAAATATACAAAAATTATACAAAATCGCAGCTTTTAGGGGACCCTGTTCCAATAAAAAGCAAGCGAGTGAACAAGTTCTCATGGGCACATTGGAAGCAATTCTCTTGTTAAGTTAAATATACTAGTAACCTTATCAGCAACAAATTATTTTGTCACCAGTGGCTTGCTTCTAATTATATTATCTTTATTTTCCCAGGTTGATTTTCAATTTTTATGCAATTCAAAAGAAATAAAGGTGATCAATTTAGTCCAAATTCATCTTTATTCTCATATCTTTGTTTCCCAAGTTATTGACTAGCTATTGTTGGCTAGAAACGAGATGATCAATCAATTCAAGCCCTTGAAAGACTTTACTAGATGACAATATGGAGGAAGCAACACCTTGCATCTCTAGAAATATGAATTCAGAAAATGAGAAAGATGATCTTAACAATAGAGACCAGGTGATTGGAGCCTGGGCCAAAAATTGATGAGATTCATTTCCATAAAGAAACTACTACACCTAAAAAATTATAGCATCTCAAAGATATTTGTTCATAAAGGAATCCCATCGGAAATTTTTAGTCTTAGATGATAGAAATGTAAAGTAGAATAATTACCAATTTAATATATAAGAGGATTATAAGACCTAAGAGTTATGCAAAGGTTTTTATCAAATGATTGAGGAAAAAAAAGGAAAATCCTCAAATGAGGCAGTAATAGGGCATTTGGATGAAACGTGAATGTGGTTTTTAAAGTTGTGGAAAATGTATAGCAATATTTTTTGCTTCAATATGATAGTTAGTTGTCAAAATGATGTTCTAATGTTTTGGAATTTTGATGGACAAAAGTGAAGTCAATTGTTTGACTTTGCTCTTTTCCATCACATTTCTGGAATATTCTGGAATCTGCAGAGTTGTTCCAACAAGAGATCAATAATTAATATACTACACCAAACATTCCAATATTATTGTAAACATTTGTTTGCCTACATGCTTATCAAGTCCCTTCAACCATCATTCTAATTTATAATTCAATTCCTAAATAGAGGAATAAAATTAGCACTCAAACAAGGATAATAAGGAGGGCTAAACATTATGAGTTTGACGCTAAAAAAATCAATCATTCGAATCTTGATCCCTCTTGACTATCCTTCTGGCTGCAGCAACTAGCTGCGCTCCCGCTGCGCCTCCCTCTCGCCTACGCGCCCTACGGCCCGCGCACAGGCACGCGCTCAGCCACGGCATTCTCTGCAATCGCGGCACCGCCTCGACGAGGTCACCGCCATGGAGAAGTACATTCAAATACAAATAAATGAATAAAATAATATAGAAATAATATAATCGAGAGATAATAGTTAAATCTTATTATATGCTCAAACCAATTATTTTCAGTTGGGAACATTTATCCCATGATGCATAGTTCCTTATGTACCAATAATATTATCATGGCAATCCTTGTAATTAAGGAACCAATATCAAGAAGGTTGTTGAGTGTGGAAGTCTTTTAACTATATTGATAAGAAAGAAATCATATTGGGAACATAGATGAAGTCAATTACATACATGAAAACATAATGACATTTTCTTCTAAATCCAATAACTAAACAACAACTGTAAATCATTAAATATATTGATTTGGAGAATATAATATTGATTCGCTAATAGGAAGCAGTTAATGCTAAACACATATCCAGATATTTTATAGATATATATTCAATTGGACCATTGAAGATAAGTAAATACATTAAAACATAGGAGATACTATATATTTCACTAGTTGTTTCTTGAGAAAATATTCAAAACAATCATAAAGTAAATCATGAGAATATGTCAAGTTTTGGAAGAGCGTCAATTAATGGAAATTCAGTTCCCGTATTTGAGACATAAATCCCAATGAGAAATGTAACAATCACCATTTCAAACCACCAAGATGATGTCACATTTGTGTCATGTTGATGTCACACCCTCTACGTGGAACTCATTTTTGACCCACTTGGCAATGTAAAACAACTAAATTTGGGTGCCACTAGCCATGTATTCATGGCACCACATCATCCTCCCTACCTTGTCATATGCCACATGGCTATGAGCCCCACTAGGGTTGCAACCCTTAATAAAATAAAATCTCTCCATTATATTAAACACTTGGAAAATTAACCTAGACTCCAATATATATCCATGAAGACCCAACCTTATCATCAATTCATATTTAAATGCAAACCCCCCTACCCTCTTTGACATGGTAAAGGGGTCTATTGTGACAGTTCCCTCTCATGGTTCTGTGGTCGTCCATCAATGACTTTGATGCTTTGAAGTTTAAGTTCGCAATCCCTTTCACTATATATATATATATATATATATATATATATATATATATATATAAACATTACACATCCTCTACTAGATTTAAGTAAGCCTCAATCTAGCCCAACATCTAGTCCAAAGTCCCATTATTAATATGCAATGGGGGTTGCTATCTGATCCCCGACATCTTCCAAGAAATTTAATTTCGCCATCAATTTACATAGGAACCAAGCACCCCCAAGACTTGGATCTAATGCTTGGCCATATGGCTAACAAGGCATAGTGCCATTTTCCTTGAGTGCTTTAAAATTCGTAGCTCTCGTGAGAACAAACACATACCCATGTTTAACATTATAAATATAAATGGGCATATTTTCTTGGCTCTTGGTTACGATACTAACCCATATGGGTGAGGAAAGCCTCAAGGGTTTATCCCTCTAAGGCCTAAGGTTCTCAACTTACACCCCTTTTGTCTGTGAAATGTGTATTAAACAAAAGTGTTAGCCCTCTTGATCTTAACATAGTATCAAGACCTTTAAGTCTATATATATTATATCTCCTAGACTTAATTAAGCCTCAACCCAGCTCAACCTACCTATGTATACTACATAGATAAAATGGGACACTATCCCTTTTGAGCTTAGAAAATCTTGGCAATATATGAATACATACAGACATACAGATAGCTAAATCATTTTAATAGAGACAATCAATCATTTTATAGATATTTTTCTATCTCTTTCATATGTATACCATTTAGACTAATGGTGGATCAAAATAGACATAAGAATAACCCCAATCATTAGAAATTATTTCGAGAAGACAACACCTTCCCTTCATCAAGAAATATCAAGCCTTAATGTTAAACACCCTAGTGCCTCTACCAAAATATAAACACATAAATAACAATAGATCATTACTAATCCATGGTTTGAGATGGATTTATTCTCATCTGTGCTCCTACATCAATAGATTCTTACTGCACCTAGCACCTTTTTCCTCTCTACTAATCACTTTTATCTCATCGAGAATGTCCTCTCTGAAAAACTCCACCCATCTTTTCTTACTATATTTTTTTTTCTAGCTCCTTCCTCTATTTACATTCTGTGTGTACATTGGAGGTTGTGGGTGCACTGTCCTGCCAGCACAACCGGCTCCCTTCATTATTTTGTCCATTTTTTCTTTTGGTTGTCAATTTCTACTATGGCAAGCCCACCACTACCATCTAACCCCTTGTCTCATCCATTGTTATTTATTACAATGCCAATGTATGACTCTACCCACATGCACTCAGCCATGATTAATTGCGTTAAAAACACAACCATCTCCTACTAAATTTTGTGCGTTCTCATACTTGTGCGTTCTCATATCCTTTTTTTAATTGATTAAGGCCACTAGTTATCCCATAACCAATATCACCAACCACTTCATCTAACATCCTAAGAAACCTTCTCCTAAAGCTCTAAAATCCATGTCCCATATCTTAGAATTTAAAATTGTATTATAACAATGTTACAATTATTTGTAATAGTGGAAATTTCCCAAAGGGGCTATCAAAATCAGGTTTTTCAATAGCATATTTTACTTTCATATCATAAAATGTAGTATATCCCAATTTATTTTCCATAGAAAATTTTTGGAGGATACTCCCCCTCCATGAAATTGTGAATTTACATGAGCATATGAAACTATGATATTTGAGAAGGGGATTATTCTCCAAGATCAATTGAAGTGTTCGTAAGGATAATCAAATACCACTAGTTCAACTCAACAAATGAGTAACACAATATCCAATCTAAAATTAAAGCCCGGAAGTGATGACGGTCACCATGTGGTTCATTTCACTAGTTTCAATCACACTTCTTCACTCGTATGAGCATCACTCGATGCAATGAATGCTAAGTGGACTATTCAAAATTTCGGGAAAAATTAGTCAGTTATGACTACCTCTCATGGAAATGATAATACATGAATGACTTAACCCACTTGAATCCCAAAAATGATATCTAATATATAAGTTCATTTACAACAATAATAATAATTAGATGGATGAGTATCTTGCAAATGGATTCATGTTAAGCCTCAATAAACTTAGATTGATGGGTACCTATAATAATAATTATAATAATAAGGAGCTAAAATTTGACTAAAGAAAAAAAATATCTTAATATTCTTCAATTATGTGTGGCTTTAATAATAATAATAACAACAATAGCAACGAAAACAATAATAATAATGAGCTAAATAATAATTAGGTTGATGGGTATCTCTTAAATAAATTCATGTTAAGCCTCAATATCCTTAGAGTGGCATGTACTTCTCTAATGATGTTAATGAAATGTTTTAATAATAATAATAATAATGAGGTAAAAGAGTAATTAAGATGATGGATATTTATTGAATAGATTCAATTTAAGCCTTGGTACCCTATAATCATTTTTCTTAGTACTGTTTCTTCATTTGAGGACATGGTGGTTGTCCCATTGAAATGTTATCTTCTCCATCTAATTTCAAATCTCACATAAAGACACCCTAACTTATCATAAGAAAGTTGGTAAAATAAACACTTTGAAATCCCACTTATATTTCAATTTTGAGAAGTGAAATATCATCAACATTTTCTAAACTTGACTTAGTAAAGTCCTCCCATCCATAATTTTTAACACCGTCATCCTTGTTGAATATCCACCACGCATACCTTGCCCCTAGACCGTTGTCCAGTTTCCAGGTTTGTAGATTCACTAGGGCTGTTCAATTTTCCTGCTTTGCCTATCTTTCCAAAACTTTACATTTTAGGGTTGTTAAAGAAAAATAATTAGTGTTGTCTTCTAAGTTCTCTATAGCCCTTTCAAGTTCATTCATTTCTGTTCAGTTCACCTCACCTTTTTCCCTTCTTCATTTATAATTTCTAAAAAATATTCAATTTGTGCTTGGTTGTGTTGATGTGCCTCTATCCTTGTGGTCTTTTGCATTGGCTACATTGTTTTAGTCCATCAGTCCTAAAAACCCTAATTCCCTTTGAACATAGGCAAGCTTCCTTCTCTTTGTTGTGGATATCCTTTTAATGAGGAGCTGTCTTCTTATCTTACCTTATTTTTTTCATGATAGTCGTCTCAATCATTCATGCAGAAATATTTACGATGCATAGTTATCCTCTGGAAAAATGCTATTTTTGGCAAAGTAATCCTTCTTGAAGATTTTTTGATCTAATTGGTACAAACAGTTACTTGACCTTCTTTCTCTTTGATTGCAGCCTCTTGGCATATAAAAAATAGAGATTTAGAACACCAAAAAAATTCTATAACCTATGAAACCCTAGATGACCTAGTGGGAGCCTTTTTGGGCTTGTCTTTGATTGAAAACTTGGCTTTGGGTCCTCAAGTATAAAAAATAGAGTTTTTGATATTTTTATGTATTTAAGATCCAAAATCCAATGTACTTGACTTATCTAAAGAGCTTACAGAGATAGTTTTGATACCATCAATGCTTGAGGCATTTAAAAAAAAGAAGGAGTAAGTTGGTTGGTTACCCTAGGTGGCAAGTGGAGGGGTTAGGCAAGTCAAAACAGAGTGCTAAGGTCAGAGGTGGAGAAACATAGTGAATATGAGTGGTATGAGCCCATGATGGGTCTTTTGGGAGTGGTAGGCTGACCATGACTTGGTAGAGTAGTGAAATAGTGAAAAAATTATCCCAAGGATAATGAAGGCAGTGAGATTTCTAGAACTCACAATATTCATGAATTTTGTTTCTAGAAATCTAGAATAAGCATTTATTCATCTATGAAAAGAAAAAATTACTAATGAATAACAGTGGCTCCACTTGGGGAGGGTAGCTCCTTTTCAGGAGGTGTCCAGAACTTCAGATCTCTGGTTTAATGAAGACCAATGCCTTATCCATTGGGAAGATTTTTCCTTCTTTTTATTTGCTGATGCTTCTTTAAAGTTGTGACCTCAAGAATATGAAAAGCATGATCAACTTCAAACATCTTCCCTATATACCCAACCTACTCGCCTAACATTTTTTCTTCCTCGAGTGCACTTGAACTGGCAAACCCTTGACATTTTCTTCTTTTGAAAGCAAAACAAACTATCTACTTCTAGTCTTATCACTCGCAAGAGTCCAAATTATGCTAGTGAACTATTTCGTTCTCTACCTAGACTATTTGACTGCCAAGATTAAGCTGTTTGGAAGACTTCATTATCTAAGCTATTGGCATAAAATTTAAAGCATGGTTTAAATCAGGATTAAGAAATCGGACTTACCATGGGTTGTGGCATTAGGAAAAGGTGCACATAAACATTACTTTTGTACAAACAAAACTAGAAAGGTAAGGATGTGATTTATCATTTGGTATGCATCCCCATCTTCCTCTTTGGTTAAATTTTGAGCATGTGGAACCAGTATCTTTCATTCCTAATCTATCATTTTTGACAAGTCAAGTTTGAATGATTTGACAAGCTCTCTTTCACTAACTTATCAACACAAATTTAAAGCATGTTCAACCATGATTAGGCTAGATGACTGAACAATATCTTCCTTTTCAAAAAGTAGTAGCATTTATGCTTGCACACTTTCAGTACTACTATTTTTTGGGTATGGGGTTGTACATCTTTTCAAATCTGCCCTCTTTTTATTTATTTATTTTTTTTTTGTATTTTTGTTTTTTATGATCTCCCATCATGCTATGTTATGTACAATGAATGAAAGTTTGAAACTAGGACTCTTGATAAAAATAGAGTTTGAGCATCCTGCCATTGATAGTACCTCCAAATAATTCTTCTCCATTCAATCCTTGTAAAAAGAAAGCATTATGACCTCTAATTGACTGAATGAGATAAGCACCTTTCCAAAAATTCTCAAATTTACCATGTTTACCTTTGTCCTCCCTCCTGGAATCCCATTTCAGCATTGTGTCTCCAATGTGGAAATTGTTGGCTTTAGTTCTTTTGTCAAAAAATTTATTTATGTTTTCTTGCACTGCTTGAGTCTTGTTATAAACTTTTTCCCTTTTCTACTTCAAATGAATGGTTTGGTTTAGCCTCCTTTGCATGCCATTTTCCTTTGATTACACTTCTTGGAGAAGCCTTACCACCGGAACTCCCAAGGATGTTGGGAAAATGGCATCCATGCCATAAAATATTTGATAGGGAGACATACCAATTGATTTCTTGGTGGTTATTCTATCATCCCATAGTGCATGTACTAGCTTTCCATGCCATGCCTTTTGATTATTTTCCAGAAGCTTCTTGATTATATTGACCAAGATTTTTTTTGAGGACTCAGCTAACCCATTACCTTGAGGGTAATAAGTTGTGGAATGTCCTAATGTGATGTGATATTTATAACAAAATTCAACCATTCTTTTGGATGTAAAGGTAGCAGAATTATCTGTGATGATATTTTTGGGGCAACCAAATCTACACAGGATGTTTGTCTCAAGAAATTTGATAATGACCGAGTCGGTGGCATTCCTAGAGGGGATGGATTCTATCCACTTATTGAAGTAATCAGTAGCAGTGAGGATCCACTTGTGTTGGGCAGATGAGGCAGGGTGAATCTCTCCAATGAATTCTAAACCCCAATGTTGAAAAGGAGCTTCAATAGTAATGAGATGCAAAGGCAAAGGTAGGAGTTTTCTCTTGCCATAAAAAAATTGGCATTTATGACAAGTCATGACCAATTTTTGGGTGTCAGAAAAAAGGTTGGGCCAATAATAGCCAGCTCTAAGGATTTTGTTAGCTGTGGTTTTCCAGTAAAGGTGGCCTCCACATTCTCCCTCATGCAGCTCATGCGTGATTTTATCTACATCATCCTCAAGCAAACATTTAAGAAAAATACCTACATAATTCTTCCAATATGATATTCCATCTAAAATGCAGAATTTTAAAGCTTTTTATTTTAGGAATCTAGCTTTTGTCTTTGATAATGTAGGAGGAGCATTGAGATAGAAAAGCACATATAGGATATCAACATACCAAGATGAACTCAGAAATACTTCTTCAACATGGGGGGCAGGGATAATTTTAAGGATGGAAAATTATCTTGAAGTTTAAAAAATTGACGAATCTTACTAGTCCATAATATGAAAACTATAAAATGTTTATTGATGTATTTGTAAAATTATTCAAATTTATAATGATATTATATATATTTCCTATATAATGTTGGCGATTTTTAAGGTAAAATAATTTTATATTGTAAAATTTGGGCGAATCAGTTTTATAAAAAAATGGAAATTGGCGAATCTTTTTTTTGGAAAAACCATGGAAAATTAGCCCACCTGCGAATATTAGCCCCTAAAATTTTCCATGATGGGGGGTTGTGCACTCTTTTTGTTCTTCTAAAACATCAACAATATTCATATCTAATGCTTTGAAATTTGATTCAGCCATAATTTTTGCAAGTCCTTGTCCTTTAACCAGTTTAGTGGGTTTGATTTCTAAGCATATTCTATGATAATATCCATCCACTTTCCCCTTTTACCATAGGGTCCTGATTCAGAATGTCTTTGACAACTGTGTGTGGAACAAAAGCAATGATATGAGAATGTAAGATATAAACTCTAAATTATTTTAATGCCTTAATCAAGGAAAATGATTGTTTCTCCATGATGTTGTACTTTAGAGGAGCATCTCTAAGGGCTTTGCTGAAGAAGGCTATGGGCTGTTCTTGCCCCATCATGTTCTTTTGCAATAACACTGCAACAATGGTATGTTCAGATGCAAATGAGAAAATGTAGAAGTCTTTGGTAAAATTAGGACTGGTTAGAACCAGTGTTTGGGTGAGTTCTAGTTTAACCAATTGTAATATTCCAAAAATTTAGCCTTCATCTAAATGGAATATTATAGTTGGTTTCATCACTAGGTAGGTGAATAAATGGGTAGGGAGGCCCATAAACTTCTTTAGGAGAAATAATAACACTCCTAATGTGAACTGCCACTAATTTCTCGAAATCTTGGAGGCAGCAGATCAAGAATATCTTCTCTTGACTCGTGCTCCTCATCTAGTTTTGCATTGTGGATGTGAAAGGGTTCCATGTTATCACTTGCCATAAATTATTCACTTCGCTTTTAAAAAAAATTTGTTGTAGAATGAATCTTCAATCTGATTCTGATTGCCGGCGAATACTACGTCGAAATATGTCAAGAATAACCAATATATCTTCAATTTATATTTATATAGGGTTTTAATATTTGTATCAAGTGGGTCCCACTCCGTCGGTTCATGTAACACACCACATGTTGTTACAGTGTAACTTGGCCCGGCCCACGTCTTTTTAATTGTCATGTGCTTTGTTTTCAGTCATTTACTTTGATTATTATCTTTTAAGATTTAATATTTTTTAATTGATGTGATAAATTTGAATAGCCTTGATATGGTGTAAAGGAGGCCTTGATATGGTGAAAAGCTATATTTATCCTTAGTCGTTATGCACAAAAGCACAATATACATGTTTCCAAGTTTCATCAAAAGCTATTTAGGAAGATAGTCTTTGTCCATGTTTGTGTTTAGACAATTGACAATAATATTGTCGAGGCTATTGTCTAGGCTAGCTTAGGGATTTTTTTTTTTTTATCTTTGCATCCTGCAATCCTCCAATAGAAAATTCTACTTTCACTATTTCTTGGATTAGATTCTTGTCCTTATTATCGAGTTTCTTAAATGATCAAATATTCAGTATATATTACTTGCATCTCGGTCTTATATCTTCTATTATTCAACATAAATAATATCATAATACACCAAATATTCAGTACATAGTACTTGCATCTATGTCTTATACCTTCTATTATTCAATAGAAATAAAATCATAATACTTTTTTGTCTGGGTAGGATTTAACCATAACATAAGTATTAATATTTAGAGCCACACTCATACACACATTAACATTGACGTGTTTGCATATTCTATGACGAAGTATGGTTTATATATTTCCTTTTGTCATATACATAGTTGAGGATTTCTTTTGATGGAGTCAAGCCAAGTTCCAAGTTGCTCACCATGTTCATCTGTCTAATACTGACATTATTTGAAACAAGCTAAGTTAAATGCTTGGATTTTGTGCAATGCTAGCATGCAACAAAGGTCTTGGAATCCTTGATGGACTAGTAAAATGGAAGAATCATTCATCTCCATGCAAGTGGACCGGTGAAAGCTATAAGAGGGACTTTGAAATGCTTATCTCTTTTCTATATATGGAGCCGAAAGACTCCATTTCTCCAAATCTTGGGAATATTGATGATTTCAAACTTTTGAATTTCACCAACAATCCTGTGGTTGGTAGCATTCCAAAACAAATTTTGGGTCTTTCAACTTAAACTGGAACTCTTTGTGGAGAGATTCACTTTACCATCCAAGCTCTAATAAACCTTCAAGAGTTTGTTTTTGGTAGTAATACTTTGTTAGAGAAGTTAGTACTAGAGTTATGATTGTTTTCTCGCTTGAAGATTCTATACCTAGGTACCAAATTTTTCATTGGAAGATTACTAATAGATCTTGGCACAATACTCTCTCAGTTGAGGTACCCATATCTTGGTGGAAATGATATCTCTCAAAGCATACTACGTAGCGATCTAGGTAACAATTTTCTTACATGTTTTAAATCCATGTTAAGGAAGCTAAATAGGTTAGCATATTGAATGTATAAAAAAACTCCCTTTTTGGAAACCTTCCCCTAGATATTAGTTAAATGGTCATTTTGACTAACACATATCTTGGAATCAACATGTTTTCAATCATTTTTCTTGACGAAATTAGTGATCTGGGAAATTTACAAATTTTATGCTTTACTTCTTGCTCCCTCAGAAGGTCCATTCCCTATGGGGTATCTAAAATGTAGTCCCTTAGTAAGCCAAACCTTTCCAACGATCCATTATGGCCTCTTATTCCTTAACCCATGGAAAATGTAACCATTCTCACCATTTAAATATGGTGAACACACAAATCAATGGACCAATCCCTTCTTTATTTCTAAAATCCAAAAAGCTTAGAACTTTGATTCTTTCCTTCAGTTTTAGAACAAAATATTTTCTGAAAATTCAAGTAATATTTCCTATATTATCTTTCTATGTAGAGAAAAACCAACTAAGTGGGCCTCTACTTGAATTGTTAGGAAGGTTAATGGAAGTTCACTTTACTTTTTTGAGTAGTCGTTGTCATCATGTCGAGGCAAGTGATCAATGATAAATGAAATAATATTATCAAGCAATACCTATCATTTTAAGTCATGGATGACAACTGATATGAAGTTCAGGGTGAGTGATATCAAGTTAGCATAAGTTGGTGTACATATCGTGGCCATGTTATCATCAGCATATTCATGTTGAGATGTTTGTTGAATGGTTGTAGTCAAGATTGCAGACAATATCCTTTTGGGAAATCATGTTTCAATTTCATATCCTAAATACAAAATCACCTTGTTTGGCTTGAAAGTATTCTCCGTGATACATATTTTTCATCGTAACTTCCACATATTAGTGCAGGAAATCTAAGCATAGAGAGATTTCAAGGCATCGATTGGAAGAGTGAATAGAGAAGGTAGATCAACGGCTAAGAATCAAAGACATGGTATAGATCAACGGTTCTAACATTTTTTTTAGTGTATGACATGTGTATAGGTTATTGGGAATATTTTTCACAATGAGACCCCATTTCGAGTGTCAATTTGATCCGATAGTTAAAGAGCAATATCATACATCAATATACACGAGGATTAATGTGGAGCCCATAACACAATGTGATCCAATAGTGGAGAAAGAAACAGATCAATAGTCCAGGCTCAATATAAGGATTGTTAGATCTAAGACTTTTGTGATCCATAATGTAGATAAAAATGTTTTCGAATTAATCACATCGTTAGGATTAATCCTAATGATGTGATTAATCCGAAAGCTTTTTTTATCTATATAAGGATTGTTTTTACACAGTGGCTAACCACAGTGGCTAAAATGGAAGAATCATTCATCTCCATGCAAGTGGAACGGTGAAAGCTATAAGAGGGACTTTGTAATGCTTATCTCTTTTCTATATATGGAGCCGAAAGACTCCATTTCTCCAAATCTTGGGAATATTGATGATTTCAAACTTTTGAATTTCACCAAAAATCCTGTGGTTGGTAGCATTCCAAAAGAAATTTTGGGTCTTTCAACTTAAACTAGAACTCTTTGTGGAGAGATTCACTTTACCATCCAAGCTCTAATAAACCTTCAAGAGTTTGTTTTTGGTAGTAATACTTTGTTAGAGAAGTTAGTATTAGAGTTATGACTGTTTTCTCGCTTGAAGATTCTATACCTAGGTACCAAATTTTTCATTGGAAGATTACTAATAGATCTTGGCACAATACTCTCTCAGTTGAGGTACCCATATCTTGGTGGAAATGATATCTCTCAAAGCATACTACGTAGCAATCTAGGTAACAATTTTCTTACATGTTTTAAATCCATGTTAAGGAAGCTAAATAGGTTAGCATATTGAATGTATCAAAAAACTCCCTTTTTGGAAACCTTCCCCTAGATATTAGTTAAATGGTCATTTTGACTAACACATATCTTGGAATCAACATGTTTTCAATCCTTTTTCTTGATGAAATTAGTGATCTGGGAAATTTACAAATTTTATGCTTTACTTCTTGCTCCCTCAGAAGGTGAGCAGAGATCATGTGGTTTTTCTTGAATGAATGGTTTACTCTTTATCATTACTAATCATCTATCTTGTTGACAATGAAACCACAAAATGAGTTGTATTTCCCTAATACTTGCAAATCTACCTCAGAAAATTACTAGAAAATGATTTTCCAACACCTACAGGAAGTATTGGAAAATAATTTTCCAGCACCTAAAGAATCCGCTAATAGAATAATCCATTACAAAAAGGAGGTATCCAGTATTACTAAAAATTCAAAAACAACATAATCTTCTAATAGCTTTGAGCTTCATACAAATTGATGAAAATAGTTTCCCTTTGAAGAAGCAGGTAAAATAATTCTTGTTCAATGTAGAAAAAGCAAGGCTGGCCAAAGGGGTGACTAAACAAACTCTGATATTCGTGAAGTTTTGAGAGATTGGTCTGGAGCGAGTATATATATACATTTCAAGAACAGAGGCAACCAAGTCTACCAAGCAAAATGAAATGTCTCGTTCATGAAAGAGTGTTTTCCACATCAATAAACTGAATAGTCGAATTAGACCCAAAAAACACTAATGAAATGTCTCGTTCATGAAAGAGAATTTGCTTACAGTAGAAAGTGTGAAATCCCCTTTAAAGGGTTACCAACTAATCACTATACTCAATCATCACTAAGAAAAGAAAAATATCCATTAAGAACGTACAATCATCTTATTTACTAGGCACACCTAATGTCCAAGAAAATTATTATCCTAGATCACCAATATCCAAGGTTCTGAGGTTTAGGGAGGGTCTCTCAAATATGTTCACTGTAGTACTCGGAAAATATTTGGTGAGGAAAATCAAGGAGAGCAGAAAATTTATAAGCTTTATGTATTTTGGAAATTAAGAAGCGATTGGTCCATTGAGTTGTGTGTTCACCATATTTAAAATTGTGAGGATTGTTACATTTCCCATGGTTTGAGGAATAAGAGACCATAATGGATTGTTGGAAGGATCTACCTTACTAAGAGAATACATCTTAAATATTTCATAGGGAATGTACCCTGTGAGGGAGCAAGTTGTTAGGTATAAAAATTTTAAATTTCATAGATGACCAAATTTTGCAGGAAAAAAGCTTGAAAACAAGTTAATTTTCAAGATACAGGACAATAAAAATGACCATATTACTAATATATAAGGGAATGATGCAAAAAGTACTTTTGGAGACATTCGAGATGCCAAGAGAATATTTACCTAACTTGGATGAAAAAATACATATGGGAAATTTGGTACCTGATCAACCTTGTAACATTTTTAGGTCAACTAGGGATGCCTGCTTGAGGAATATTCATCACATTACTTCCACCCAGATATAGGCACCTCGGTAGAGAGGTAGCACGGATCTCATCAATATTCTTCAATGAAGAGGTTGGTCTTCTACCTAGGTCGCATCTTCAAGACTGAAAAAATGTAACCTAAGTAGCCAACTTCTCCAGTATTGCTACCAAAACAAACTCTTGAAGGTTTATGAGAGCTTGGATGGTAAAGTCAATCTCTCCACAAAGATTTCTAGTCTAAGTTGAAATTTTTTATCTTGTGATACCCAAATTTTCTTTTGGAATGATACCAACCACACAAGATTGCTGGTGAGGGCCCTAGCTCCAAATCTGATGTCTTCCCAAGATTTGGAGAGGCCAGATCTGAGTAATAATAAGAAGAGGAAAAGAGATGGGTATTACAAAAGTCCCTCTCAACTTTCTGGTCCACTTGCATGGAGATGAATGAAGTTCTTCCACTTTCTTAGTCCATCGAGGATTCCAAGACTTTTGTGATCTTGGCATTTACCTGAAAATCAAAGCTTTTAACTTAGCTTGTTTCAAATAATGTCATTATTAGACAGATGAACATGGTGAGCAACTTGGAACTTGGCTTGACTCCATCAAAAGAAATCCTCAACTATGTATATTTTTTGGTCAATTTAGTGTGTCCTAAATTGCTACATTAATTTTTCAATCCGGGATTCGTAAGCTGACGAAGTGTGGCGCACTATATGTGCAAGATAACCTATCTTTTACTTTTTGTCGTTTTTAGTTTTTATTTTTATTTTTATTTTTATCTTGATTGGTTTCCTAATGTGAGATGGAAATTTAAAAGACAAGTATGGATATGAATGTTCAAGGCAATGATGTCCTTTATAATGATTTTCCAAACTTCAAACTTCAAAAGGGCTTTAAACATGCAATTGACAAAATTAATTCTTAAATGAAAATGTGCCACTATACTAGTTAAACAAAGTTAAACAAACAGTGAACTATTGAACATGAAACTCATTACCCTTGTTGCTGTCTAAATGCAAAAAGAAACTGTGCCCAAAGAAATTCAAGAATTGCAAGCAAAGTAAAGCTAAATCAAATTACATCAACTCATATTCTAACCTCTCACCATTAGTCTCGCTATGGCTTTCGGAGATAATCATAAACAACTTTAGCAATCTGATATCTAATTTGCAGGAAAAATAAACTAATATCAAATCACACACTCATACTTCAATCCCTCACCATTAGTCTTGCTATGGCTTTCGGAGGTAACTGAAATGTGTGCTGACGATTTAATATCTAACATGAAAAATAATAATATCAAATTACACACTCATACTTCAATCCCTCACCATTAGTCTCGCTATGGCTTTCGGAGGTAACTGATAATGACATGAGCAATTTAATATCTAACTTGCAGAAAAATAAACTAATATCAAACTACACACTCATATTTCAATCCCTCACCATTAGTCTCGCTATGGCTTTCGGAGGTTACTGATAATGACATGAGCAATTTAATATTTTAACTAACTGATTAGAGCAAGTGTACAAAACTGAAATGAATAAAACAGTGCTGGAATGAAAGGCTAAGAAAAACAAATCAGCAGAAGGACAAGAGTGATTCCATGTCATTAGTCATCATAAAACTATATGCAAATGCCCGGGCTGCCTACTATAATCTGGAACAAAGACACTGATCAGTTAACAACAATATAAAGCATGAAAGATTATGGATAGAAGTAAAACGTAAAGCATGAAAGATTATGGACAAAGATGAAACGTAAATACCATGAAAGATGTAATATATATACACGTGAATGACTATGGCATAATGAACGTAAGGAAATGAAGCATGAAACTATACAGTAATACACAAAACCTCAGCGTGTGCAGGGGCCCTCTGCACAAACCTCGGGCACAGCTATCAACCACAAATTACGCTTATGAACAAAGTCTTCTTATATATTCAAAATGCAGTCATAACAATGGAGAAAATGTCACGGTAAAGCAGATTTCCTTCTAGAAGAATTACATTACAAGAACTAACTATTATGCGTATGAGAACACATTATTTATAGCAGAGGATGACATAACTAATTTTCTACAGTCTGCGCTGATAGAAGACACGTGAACAACCACGTCCAGAAATCTAGCATCATGGCTGCCGTGAAGTTTAAATCTATGAAGAGTGGCTGTTGGATTCGGCTTATGGAGCCATTTACAGGTGTTGATTTGTCCCCTGAGACGAAGGAATGGCCATGCAAGTCTTCACGTGGTGAAAAACAGAGTTCTGTCACCGTGGGACTCTTACGTTGACCACTGCTTGCCTTCTTTTGACCACGGCCTTCCTTGGTGAATTCGACTGAACAATTAGGACTCAGTCCATGTCCATGTCATTTCCAACTTGCCCATGTGGCTCGATTTGCCTGAAGACACCTGAAATATAGAATTTAACAAAATGGTTGCGGAAAGTTGCAGCAGCTGCGGAAAGTGACAAGATTCCACAGCTTATTGAGCAAAAATCTAATTCAAACAGAAGACACAAAACATAGTTAAAAACCACTTTAAATTCTCTTTTATAATTGATATGCAATGATATTGATGACTTAGAAGGTCCAGGTGAATGGAAAAGGTCTAGAAAGGTGTATAAGAAAGATGCAAGTTTGGGACTCAACATACCCCCACTGTGAAGGTGTTGCATGTCTTCATGCAACCAAAATTTTGATAATCCTTCTTCAATTCATATGCCTTGATACCTCTGCCAGTACATCCAGTCCTCTTCTCCTCTTCCTTGGTGCTGCTAACATCCTGGGCTTCTTCATTAAGCATCTGAATTTAAGATTAATCAGTGCTTTACTTATCTTCTAGCATTTCTTCTTCAATTTCCTGTTCTTTTTCTGCCACAGTCCCAGATGTAGCATGGTATTTTCATGAATGATCTTGTCCAATTTGCTTTGTTCCTTTAATGCCTCATTTTCATTTTTAATGTGTCTATTTAAAACCTCCAACTCAAAGACTTCTTGTTTCAATGATTGGACTAGAGCTTCTTGTGCTGTGTGAGGCTGAGTGGATGAGGTGCTGGGGCCTGTGGCTGTCCTTTCTAAGGATTCTATGTAATCGTACACCTCTTGCTGCTTTGGATCTATCTCAGGTGTTTTTTTCCTTGGGCTGTCCCCAAAATACTGTGGAGGAGAATTGTCTTCAATATCTGGCTGAAAAGGACTCATGTCAACATCTTGAGGACTAGTTTCAACATTTGACTGAGAATGCGGTGGACTATGTTCAACTTCTAGCTGAGAATGAGATGGACTATGTTCAATGTCTGACTGAGAATGAGATGGATTATGGCCAACTGGAGTTTGTTCAGGTGTTCCTTCTCCCAAATCAATAAAATGGGGTCCTTTTGTTTGTACTTTCCTCCACTTTCCTTTAAGCCTGCTGCTTCTTCTTACATACTGTGGACTACTGTCTTTTTCCTTTTGTTTTTCTTTTCCTCTCTTTTTAGCCATAGCTGACTGTTCCTAAAGGTGAACTAGTCTCTCAGACAATATTTGATGGTCTTCTTCTGAAGAAGGGGTTTGATGCATAGCCTCAATGCTTTTTCTCTCTTTAGTCTTTTCCTTCTTCCTTTTAGACAGTCTTTCCTCTCTACTAGTTCTTTCAACTGTGTTAGTAGGAGTACTTTAAGTTTTATCACTTGTTCTCCTTCTTTTTGGTGTACTGCCTTCAGGGGTTTCTTGGGGTTCTTCAAAGAAATTCCTAATTAAAAAAATGTTCCCATGTGTCCTTTTTCTCTTTTAACTGTTTTTCAATCAAAATTTTCACAAGACCATGGTGATACAAATGTGGTTCTACGTCCTCCAGATGCTTTTGGACGGCTACAGACATCTTTTTCAAACTATTTAATAAAAATTATGGCAGATTGAGGGTCTGGTTGTCTAGAAAATTCATCAACAATCGGGTATGATACATATACATTGATCCAAAACGTCCCTCACAGGTGATAAACTTTTGAATGACCAATAGTAGACTGGCCCACTCTTCTTTTAAAGCATGAACAGGAATTCCATTTTTAAAAATAGTTACATCCATACCTGGGTTACGTAGGATCACTCTCCAGGCTTCATCACTAATGCTCTTGTTCTTGAACCAGCGCTCACCTTCTTGAGGGAGTTCTGTAGTAGCTGCTATGGATGCCTCATTCACCGTAAATTTGAGGTCCCCAATTTCTACCTCCAGACCATTGAAAGACCTTGCAAAAGATTTTGTCACCTCTTTATGGTAGCCTCTAAACTTTTGAATAAACCGAAGCCATTTTGCCTTTTTCAATATATCTTTGACTTGCGGGTATCCTTCCATGAATTTGGGTCCCTCTGGTTCTGTCCTCAACAACTAACCCATCCTTCCTTCTACTCTTTAAAACTCGTTTGCGTGAGGAGGTTTTAACGGAGGTAAGATGGCTGAATGAGCAGAAATGAGCACGATTTATGAAGGAGACCAGTGACTGTAAGCGGATATCAGAGAATAGGTATACGAAATGTAGCGTAGCAGAGAACAAAATGGGGTGAAGCGGAACAGAGAAGGGTTACGTGAGCACAGTGGAAATGTAGCTGTGAGATCAATAGAACAGTAGGAGGAGTAAAACACATCCGACAGTATTTAAAATTGGGTGGCTGCAGAGTAAATGCAAGCATGTTTATGAAACGGCTACGGATTTTATGCGGCTGAAAGAAGTCGTAGTCAAATCAACCACGTTTCATCATTACAGGTGGAGTATCAGAGTATGAGTGAAGATCGGAGTATTATGGGACCGTTTGAAAATGAATTCAAGGATTGTGGGAGGATCATATAGAGATCGTGGAATGGTTATAGAGTTTGTCAACACAATTATTGTATATAATGGAGCTATGGTTTATAACTATATAAAAATGTGCTTGAATGCTATTTGAAATAAATTTTTACTCATACCTTGGAATTCTTGCCATTTTTCATTGGTATTCAATCAGTTGCTCCTCATTGATGTCTTTGAATGCCCCATGTCTTCATAATATGTCTTCATACCTGCATTTGATTTCGTGATTGTTGAACTAACATTTGGCTGTAAATTTTTTTGAAAAACAGAGTGGTAGCTACAGAAACTGCTTCTGGCTGCGGAAACCGGTGTCAGTTGCGGAAGTTGACACAACTATTATTTGGGTGAATGGAAATAGATGGATGATAACTGACTGAATGAAAATGGTCATGAAATAAAATTTTATTGGTGAAATGAAATGAAATAGATGAAATGAAGTGGAATGAAATGAAGTGGAGTGGAATGAAATGGAATGGAATGGAGTGGGTCATCATAAAACTTATGAAATGAGAGAATTTTTGGAAAATACAAGCTGTTAGTTATTACAGTTTCACTATTTTATGTGGTACTTGATCGGTGATTGGTTCGAATATACAATTTATTATAGCTAAAAGAACCATTAGAGGTAGTGGATAAGAAGAATTCCTTTTCTGCAGTACAACACAAATTTTCTTGAAACATTTTGACCAGTTATCACAAAAAGGTAAGCTTATGATAGATAAGACTTTTAATCTGTGCATTTCAATAAGAGGAGTTTAGAAAATGATGATCTTGATTCTGCCACACATCCATTCACTAAAGATCTTATCGATCTCATATGGCCCTCTCATATGGCTAGCTTGATGATGCAAGTGACTGCCAAAATCTTTACCAAAACTTGGATCAGCTGTATTTTAATCCTTCTTCTTTTGTTTCTTCTCTTTGATGTATTTGTCATGCCATTTAGCTCTTTGATATTGAACTAGATCAATTCTTAAAATTGCCTCTTGTTTGATCTCATCTAGCTCATTCAACTGCTCCATTCTATGCTTTTGGGCTTCTGATAGATCCATCCCCAACTGAACTGCTATCTTGAAGGTTTTGACTTGGAACTCAATGGGGAGCAGGACTTCTTTCCCATAAACAAGTTCATAGGGAGAATTTCCTGTTGTATTCCTCCATGTAGTTCTATAGCCCCACAAGGCTTCAGGAAGCCTTTCTGCCCAATCTCTTCTGTGTAGATGAACAGTTTTGGTGATGATACTTTCAAGAACTTTGTTTGTAGACTCCACTTGACCATTTGCTTGCGGATGGTAAGGAGTAGATCTTCTGTGCTTGATTTTGTATTATTCCATCAGCTTCTCCACCAAGTTGGATGTGAATTGGCTTCCCTAATCTGTCACAATTTCTCTTGGAACACCAAAGCGAGTAAAAGTATCCTCATAAAGAAAATTAACAACTGAATTTTCAGTAGCAGACACTAATGCTTTGGCTTCTACCCATTTAGTAACATAATCAGTACAAACCAATATATAATTCTTTTTCTTAGATGGTGGGTTAATAGGTCCAATGAAATCTAAAGCCCATTTTTCAAAGGGTTCGATGAGTACCTGTGTTTGCAATGGAATTTCATTTGAAAGGGTAGGTTTCCCTACTCTTTGGCAGCTGTCACACCTTTTGACATATTGTTTTGAATCTTTGAAGAGGGAAGGCCAATAATATCCTAAAGAGATGATTTTATAGGCTGTCCTTTTGTCAGCAAACTGTCCGCCGCATGGTTCATCATGACATGCCTTGAGGATATCAGGCATTTCATCTTCCCTGACATATCTTCTGATCACAAGATCTGGCCCTGTTTTAAACAATTCGTTAGAAATCCATGAATATTTTGAACTCTCCTGAATAATCTTTCTTTTTTTACTTGGAAATAAATGTGGAGGTAGTTTCCCTGTAACCAAATAGTTAGCAATATCTGCATACCAAGGAGTCTTAATAGTTACTACAAACAAGTATTCATCAGGAAACTTATCCTCTACAGGAGAATCTTCTTTAGTATTCTGAATCCTAGACAAGAAATCAGCTACTGTATTTTGTTTTCCTGGTCTATCCAACACGGTAATATTGAATTCTTGCAAAAGTAAGAGCCATCTTGTCACTCTGCCATTAGTAACAGGTTTGTTCATTAAATATCTAATTGCAGAATGGTCAGTATGAATAAAAGTTTCATAGCCTGTTATGTAATGTCTAAACTTATTAATTGCATGAACAACGGCTAAAAACTCTTTTTCAGTCACAGTATAATTCAACTCTGTGGGAGTCAAATTTTTACTGGTATAATAAATGGCATAAGGAACTAAATCTTTTTGACCCAACACGGCTCCTAGAGCTGTATCTGAAGCATCCGTAGAAATATGGAAAGGGAGTTTCCAATTTGGTCCTCTCAAGATAGGTGCTTCAGATATTCTTGTTTTCAAAGTTTCAAAGGCTGATTGACAATCGGGATCCCATTTGAATTCACAGTCTTTTGTAAGCAGTTTGAAGAGTGGAGATGCTATTTTAGTGAATTTTTCTATAGATATTCTATAGTATCCAGTAAATCCTAGAAAACTTCTAACATCTCTTTGACAATTTGGAATAGGAAACTTGGAGATGACTTCAACTTTTGATCTATCAACCTTAATCCCATCTCCTGAAATATGATGCCCCAAAACAATACCTTCGGTAAACATCATAAAGCATTTTTCATGGCTTAATGAAAGGTTTGTTTCTTTACATCTTATAAGAACTTTTTCCAAATTTTCTAATGCCTCTTCAAATGAATTACCATAAACTATAAAATCATCCATATAAACCTCTACACAATCATGGATTAGATCAGAAAAAATTCCTAGTACTACTCTTTGGAATGTTGCGGGTGCATTACATAACCCAAAAGGAAGCACTCGATAGGAAAAAGTCCCCCATGGACAGGTAAATGTGGTCTTATCTTGATCTTCAGGTGCTACCTGAATTTGATTATAGCCACTAAAACCATCAAAAAATGAAAAGTACTTTTTACCTGCTAATGTATCTAATACCTGATCAATAAAAGGCAAAGGAAAGTGATCCTTCAAAGTTGCTTTGTTAAATTCCCTGTAATCAATGCATACCCTCCATTTACCATTCTTTTTAGGTACTATAACCAAAGGAGAAACCCATCGGCTATCTGAAATTGGATAAATGAAGTTTACATTGAGTAGTTTTTGGAGCTCTTCTTTCACTATCTCCCTAAGATTTGGATTCATATTTCTTTGAGGTTGTCTGATTGGTCTACTGTTTTCCTCAATATAGATATGATGAATGCAAGTCTTAGGATCAATACCTTTCATATCAGTATACTCCCATGCAAATGCAGTAGAATGTTTTTGCAATATTTTGGTTAGTTCTTCCTGTTGTGATTTTTCCAAAAAAAAAATATATATTTAATGTTTTTCCTGGAAAAATATCAATGGTAGAACTACCGAACTCTTCCATAGAGTAAAGATACATTTGTCTTGATGATAAATATTCGATGTCAGATTCCAACTGAAATTGTGTGGGGCCATATTCTGAAGATGTCTCAAAATTTTCTAATGTGTTCAGAATTTGACTATCCTCACTAATTTCAGAAATGGTAAAGACAGGTTGTATAGTGCCCTCATCATCGACCCATTCATTGTCTCCTACTTCTGTGATTGCTTTTGCTGGAGGATACAAATTGAATTTCTTTGTCGAATTACCATTAGAAATGTACATATCCCCAGATCTACAACTAATGAAAGCATCGGCTGTGGCTAGCCAAGGTCTTCCTAAGATAAGTGGGTGCCCTCCTAGATTACTCTTGGGAGTCAAAATCATAAAATCTACTGGATATTCCCAAGAATCTAAGGAGACTGAAATATCTTCTAATACATCATCTGGTTTAATAATTGATCGATCTGCAAGTTGCAGTAAAGTAGGTGTAAAAAGAAGGTTAGGAAGTTTTAGCTGGTCCATAGTCTGTCTACTCATAATGTTGATAGCAGCCCCTAAGTCAATCAATGTGTTTTGAATTTCTATCCCATTTATATGTGTCTTGACAATTGGACTACCTGGATCTACATACTTCTGCATGGTAATTTTTCCCATCATGATATCTGCAATTTTTCCTACCAGGTAGATTCTTCTTGTATCTCTTAGTTTCCTTCCTGGTCTTTTGAGACTCAACTCCTTTATTGTTTTTGCTAGAATAGGAATCTCTCTAATGGCTTGTAACAAGGGAATCTTGATACAAACATTTTTTAATTCATCTAGAAAATCATAGTTAGGGAACAAGATTTGTTTTTCCACCCCTTTATCAATTTGTAATCTTTCAGGGAAAGGAGGTGTGGATGAAGATGCAGGTTGCTCAACTATAGGAGTTGTGGGGGTTAATTTTTCTTTCTCTTTTTTAATGTTTGAGTTTTGAAGAGATGCTTCCTCAGAACCCTTATTGGCTTTAAGAGAGTCCTCCTCAAAGGAATCTTGCTCTTGGACATCTATAGAAGGTTTTTCTAAAACTCTACCAGACCTGAGTTGTACATCATTGAGAGGAACAATCATATAGGTAGGAAATTGTTGTCCTTCTATCATGTAAGTATTCTGAGGATTTTTATTGTTAGGATTTGGCAATGGTTGAACTGGAAGTTGATTTGTCTTTTCTTGGAATGGAAGCATAAGTTGAGGATTTGGATTTTGTTGAGAAGGTTGTTGTTGTGGAAATGGCAATGAAAGTTGTGGATTTGGGTTTGAAATTTGTGGAGCTTATTGATTTTGAAAAGATGGAGGATATTGATAAAATTGAGCAAATCTCCTATAAGGATTTTGCATACCTTGTACCCATAACTGATATGGATTTTGAGGTTGGGGCCAAGGTTGTTGCCAAGGATTCCAATTTGGTGGGGGTTGAGAATTCATAGGGTTGTTAAACCCTTGAGTTTGTTGCCCCTGCCAAGGTCTTATTGCAACAAAACAGAGAGATTCTACTGAATTTGGATCTTCTTGAAAGACAGCTTTGAGTCCAGGAATTGAAGGACAATCCTTGGTCTCATGATTCTCTGAGCAAATCATACATGTTTCTACAACTTTTGCATCCAAGGGACATTCCCTTAAACCATGTTTTTTCCTACATTTCGGACAAAAGATGGCTAGAGCATATGTTTCTGCTTTCTGCTTGTTTTGAATTTTAAGGGTGTCTAGTTGTTCACTAAGGCTCCCTAGGATATCAGTTTTGAATTCATCAAGCATATTTCCAATCTCTGCCCTACTTACTGATCCAGTTGCATATTTGTTTTCCCTAATAAGAGAAGGATCTCTAAGCCCTTTTCCCGTTTTAGATTTTCCCCTTGAGATATGGATACATAGTTCTGTTATGTCACGAAGTGGAAGTTGAGAAATGTCTCCTTTCCCCATCATGTTTAAAGTATCTATCCATTCATCTCTAATGGCTTTTAATAGAAGGGCTTTCAAAGTTTCCTCATCTAAGTTTCTCATCTTTGCTCTTCTTAAGTTGTATTGAAATCTTTCAAGTAAATCCTCCAAATTTTCATCTTCTTTCTGTACCATTTTGAATACCTCATCCTTGTGATTGGTGGGCATGCAATAGTCTAGTTATCGATCCAAAAATGTTTGTTTCATATCATTCCAAGTCCTAATAGATTGGGGGTCTACTCCCATGAACCATTTCAAAGCGGCTCCCTTCAATGTTGAAGGAAACAGTTTGAGTTTTTGAGAGTCTTCCGTATAGTCATAGGTTCGGCATACGACTTCAAACTCAAACAGAAATGTTTCAGGATCCTCACTTCACAATCCATAAAAGTTGGGGAGGACAGATGGTGAGATGTTTTTCATCGTTGTATGAGTTTCCTCATCAACTATGGGGAATCCAAATGAATTGTCTCTTTCCCTATTTCTTTCATTATTACCTCCACCATTGTTGTCTCCATTATTTCCTCCTCTACCTCTACCTCTACCTCCGAATCCATCTACTACTTCCTCCGTCATGATAATTTCTTCAGAGTCCTTTGGTTCTTCTATCAAGGGAGGATGAGAGGGAGTTTCTTCCTTTTCTTTTTTAGATGATTCTACTTATTTAATTACAATAAAGAAAGGGTCTCCTTCTAAATGAGATTTGGTAGATGGTGTATGAGAATCCTCTAATTCAACTGCTTCTTGAATTCCAGGAATCTTAAGGCTAGGGGTAGATGGTGGTGAATCTTGTCTATGCCTTGAAGAAGATGGAGTTGTGAAAATCAAACTCTTGGCTCTAGCTATAAACCTTCCCCTAGAATCTCTTGCTCTATGCATGTCATTTTTATTTTTAAGTTGGGCTAATAATTCTCTTTCTGATCTTCCAGGTCACACTAGGTGCAAGAAGAGAGCATACTTAAGAAATTATTGAATCAATAACTCTCTTTTCTGATCCTCCAGATCACACTAGGTGCAAGAGGAGAGCATACTTCAAGAAGTTATCAAATTTTCCCTTCTTTTTATTGTTTTTTTTTAAGAAATTGGCTACCTAGTTACACTTCCCCGGCAACGGCGCCAAAATGTTTGGTCAATTTAGTGTGTCCTAAATTGCTACATTAATTTGTCAATCCGGGATTCGTAAGCTGACGAAGTGTGGCGCACTATATGTGCAAGATAACCTATCTCTTACTTTTTGTCGTTTTTTATTTTTTATTTATCTTGGGTTTTTATCTTGGTTGGTTTCCTAATGTGAGATGGAAATTCTAAAAGACAAGTATGGATATAAATGTTCAAGGCAATGATGTCCTTTATAATGATTTCCCAAACTTCAAACTTCAAAAGGGTTTTAAACATGCAATGACAAAATTAATTCCTAAAGAAAATGAAAATGTGCCACTATACTAGTCAAACAAACAGTGAACTATTAATCATGAAACCCATTACCCTTGTTGTTGTCTAAATACAAAAGAAACTGTGCTCAAAGAAATCCAAGAATTGCAAGCAAAGTAAAGCTAAAATCAAATTACATCAACTCATATTCTGACCCCTCACCATTAGTCTCGCTATGGCTTTCGAAGGTAATCATAAACAACTTGAGCAATCTGATATCTAATTTGCAGAAAAATAAAATAATATCAAATTACACACTCATACTTCAATCCCTCACCATTAGTCTCGCTATGGCTTTCGGAGGTAACTGATAATGACATGAGAAATTTAATATCTAACTTGCAGAAAAATAAACTAATATCAAGCTACACACTCATACTTCAATCCCTCACCATTAGTCTCGCTATGGCTTTCGGAGGTAACTGATAATGACATGAGCAATTTAATATCTAACTTGCAGAAAAATAAAATAATATCAAAATACACACTCATATTTCAATCCCTCACCATTAGTCTCGCTGTGGCTTTCAGAGGTAACTGATAATGACATGAGCAATTTAATATTTTAACTAACTGATTAGAGCAAGTGTACAAAACTGAAATGAATAAAACAGTGCTGGAATGGAAGGCTAAGAAAAACAAATCAACAGAAGGACAAGAGTGATTCCATGTCATTAGTCATCATAAAACTATATGCAAATGCCCGAGCTGCCTACTGTAATCTGGAACAAAGACACTGATCAGTTAACAACAATATAAAGCATGAAAGATTATGGACAGAAGTAAAACGTAAAGCATGAAAGATTATGGACAAAGATGAAACGTAAATACCATGAAAGATGTAATATATATATACACGTGAATGACTATGGCACAATGAACATAAGGAAATGAAGCATGAAACTATACAGTAATACACAAAACCTCAGCGTGTGCAAGGGCCCTCTGCACAAACCTCGGGCACAGCTATCAACCACAAATTACGCTTATGAACAGAGTCTTCTTATATATTCAAAATGCAGTCATAACAATGGAGAAAATGTCACGGTACAGAAGCTTTCCTTCTAGCAGAATTACATTACAAGAACTAACTATTATGCGTATGAGAACGCATTATTTATAGCAGAGGATGACATAACTAATTTTCTACAGTCTGCGCTAATAGAAGACACGTGAATAACCACGTCCAAAAATCTAGCATCATGGCTTCCGTGAAGTTTAAATCTATGAAGAGTGGTTGTTGTATTCGGCTTATGGAGCCATTTACAGGTGTTGATTTGTCCCCTGAGACTAAGGAACGACCACGCAAGTCTTCACGTGGTGAAAAATAGAGTTATGTCACCGTGGGACTCTTACATTGACCACCGCTTGCCTTCTTTTGACCACGGTGTTCCTTGGTGAATTCGACTGAACCAATAGGACTCGGTCCATTTCCACGTCATTTCCAACTTGCCCATGTGGCTCGATTTTCCTGAAGACACCTAAAATATAGACTTTAAAAAAATGGCTGCGGAAAGTTGCAGCAGCTGCGGAAAGTGACAAGATTCCGCAGCTTATTGAGCAAAAATCTAATTCAAACAGCAGACACAAAACATAGTTAAAAACCACTTTAAATGCTCTTTTATAATTGATATGCAATGATATTGATGACTTAGAAGGTCCAGGTGAATTGAAAAGGTCTAGAAAGGTGTATAAGAAAGATGCAAGTTTGGGACTCAACATATATGACAAAAGGAAATATATAAACCATACATCATCATAGAATATGGAAACACATGAATGTTAATGGGTGTATGAGTGTGGCTCTAAATATTAGTACTTATGTTATGGTTAAAACCTATCTAGACAAAAAAGTAGTATGATATTATTTCTATTGAATAATAGAAGGTATAAGACATAGATCCAAGTACTATATATTGGATATTTGATGTATTATGATATTATTTCTATTGAATAATAGAAGGTATAAGGCCGAGATGCAAGTAGTAAATACTGAATATTTGATCATTTAAAGAGCTCGGTGAATAACCACCAACTATTTTAGGTTATTTAGCTATGCTAGTATGCTTCTAGAGAGACTATTTCCACTGAGGTCTAAGTACCTCAACTACGAGATGGTGACAAGACCTATGGGTAATATTTGAATGAAGAAATTGGTACCTAGTTCTAGCATCTCCAAGTGAGAAAATGATCCTACCTTTGGTACCAATTGTTCCAACAAACTATTTCTACTCAGACAAACTCTTAAAGGTTTATGAGAACTTGGATGTCAAATTGAATCTCTCCACAAAGAGTTCTAGTTCAAGTTGAAATATTTTATCTTGTGGGGCCCAAAATTTCTTTTGGACTTCTACCTTGTCCTGAGGATGAACCACTTTAGATGGTTCGAAACGTCGACAAAATCCTAATGATGTGATTAATCCGAAAGAAATTTATCTATAGTATGGATCACAAAAGTCTTAGATCTAACTGGAGGATTGTCGGGCATATTCAAAAGTTCTGAATTGTTACTATTCCCAAGATTTGCATAAATGAAGCCTTTGAGCTCCATAAGTAGACAAGAGACATGTATTACAAAGTCCCTTCAACAACTTACACCAATCCACTTGCATGGAGATGAATAATTCCTCAACTTTGCTAGTCCATCAAGGCTTCCAATACCTTGGTTTAATGCTAGCCATGCATCAAAATCAAAGCTTTCAAGTTAGCTTGTTGCCAATAATATTAATATAATACACATGATGATGGAGAGTAACCTGGAACCTCAAATGACTCCATTAAAGGAAATCCTTAATTATGCAAACAGAAAAAGGAAATGTATAAACCATACTTCATCATAGAATATACAAACACATGAATGTTAATTAATTAATACTTATGTTATGATTAAATCTTGCCTAGATAAAGAATTATTATGATATTAGTTATATAGAATGCTAGCAGTTAAGCCTAGATGCAAGTAGGATGTATTGAATATTTGGACATTTATGGAACTAGATAGGGACAATAATCTAATCCAAGAAGCAGTGAAGGTAGAATTTTGTAATTTGATGATGTAGAAAACACAAATAAAAGGAGAATCCCTAAGATAGCCTAAACAATATTATCAATTGTCTAAGCACACACATGGACAAAGACGATCTTCCTACATATATTTTGTTGAAACTTGGAGGCATGTATATCTTGCTTTTGTGGAAGGAATCAAAGGATGGAAACTAGGGATGAAATTTAGAGAGAAGATTTATATTTCAGCTTGAAGCGTTCACATCTTTTTTACTCTTCTATATTGACCAGTTAAAAATCAATAATTTTTTCATATGAATATGAAAAGTAAATCGAAATTCGAAATTATTATCTCACAATTTATTTGCATTGAACAATATAACTCTAATAAAATAAACCATACCCATCCAATGTAAAAATTTAATGAAAAGAAAAAATTCCTTTCAATATTATTAATAATTTGAAAAGATCAAATACTTGTTAAATAACAATAAAAATTTCTATAGCATTTCACCCAAATAAACATTACAATAAACCAAGCAAATTCATCAATTTATTTGACACCTAATTCATATTCTCTAAAAAATCATTGGAGATAATAATTTGTTTGAAATCTTGTTAGGTAACTCACAATACTATGATTATAAAACATAATCAATCACTATTGTTCACTTTTGTTCAAAAGGAACTAGGGTTCCACTAACATTAACATTCACCACAAACTACTTTCATATGCTATTGCTCTCCTCCAAATACCTAATAATTATGTAATATTTACAATTAAAAATTATTATATATGCAAACTATCCATTCAAAATCCACAAGATAAGGACACAAAAATATAAGAAGAAACTAGAGAAATATTCAAATGTATGGAGTTCTACCATAATATTTATATTCATCTACTATTAAAAAAAATTATATGGATTTGCTTTACTTGCGGTTTTGAATTTGAGTGGTATTGTTTGTCCATGTTCAATATTCAATCTTCCACTTTCATTCATCAACGAGAATCTCTTTTATCATAGTAACTACACTAGTGAATATCTCCGCAAAAATACATATAAATTGAATTGATTTTTTTTTAAATAAATAGAAAATAAGTAAATATAATATTAATGTCATAAATACGAAATCACTAAAATGAAATATTATTATATAAAAATTATAATAATTTTTTTTTTAAGTGCTCTAACCTATGGTAAAAATGATAAAAAAAATTCTTACCTTACAAGAAAAAATATATAAAAATAATAATAAGTAAAATATATTATAAAAAATTCCTTACTCTTTTATTTAAAAAATCCAAAAAAATCCTTATTTCAACTTGTCGGAAGGCAAGGTCCGGTCCGAAACGATAGTATTTTCCCAAAGAAAGGAAGGTCGGGCTATATTGGGCTTGGGCTTCACGACATTGCTTAAAGACCCTATTCATTCAAGTGCATAAATGTTTGAAGCAAAAAAATGTTGATAAGTGTATGCAGAAATTCCCTACTCATTATCTAAGTAATATGATTGAGGAATATAGGGTGTTGACACTATATGAATCTTGCTTAAATGACCCAACCTAAAGCACCCACCTGAATGAATGCTTCTTGAATTCCCTACAGTTCAATAATTTCGACTTTTACTCATATTTTTTATTTTTTTTCTTTTGGAAAACAATCTCACATATTTGCATGAGCTTTTTGGATAGATAATGACAATACCATTTATTTTATAGGAATTATATTTATTGTTAGATCTATTAAATTTTAGTGTAGTCCAGACTAATGGACTTTTGAGGTGGCCTTGATTCAATTTTCCTTTCGATTCAAAATTATAGCTCAATATATTAATAATATCACAAAGGAAAAGACGAGATAAAAATTCATGGAAATCCCTTTTCTCATAAAACCATATAGTCTCCAATTTTTTTTAATGATGAATAATCATTAATTCTATGGGAAATACCAACATAGAACTCTTTAATATTGATATAACAACTATCATAAAAAATATGTTCAATCTCATCCTCTTCTTTTATAAACTTACAATGAACCCCATTTGAGCCTGATCCCTTTACACCATAACAACCCTCTTCAAATTTATCAAGCTATTTAAAAAGAAAAGAAAATAAAATCTACAATACACACTCTCTTAATATTTAAAACACATGCATTATTTTATCAGATCACCAAATCATTCTTATATATCCAAGGATGGTTTCCTTGTTAACTTCCTCGATCCACTTGTTTTTCGAATTTGTGAATTTTAAAGTCTCATATGCTCGAAACTATTCCCCAACTAATTGTCCCTAATTTGAGGCAAAGCTATAGGATTTAACTGGGATTTCCACTTGGTGTGAGTACCTATTGCATCTCATCATCCATAATAGACGGCCACATGAAAATCCATGTCATTGGTCTTACTCCTCCAAAAGTCATCACTTGAAAGTGTCAAATCACTATTCATCCCCCGACATTATTGTCTGGAACCATGTCAACATCTTTGTTAGCATCTGAGTTCCATTCAAGAAAATTTTTCCTTTTAGAATTTGAGCATTGGGAGAGCACAATGCAGATCCATTTGATCAAATCGTTACCATCCATCAGATTACATCATGTCCTCGTCTTCACAATAACTTATGCTCTTGTTGACATTCAACATTAGATCTAGACCATTAATCTGAATTATTCTCCATCATTGGATGATATCAGGTTATGGACTACTCATTAACCTCCATGCTTATCAATGCCTGATATTAAATCTAGAACATTTATGCAAAGCAATCTTAATCATCGGATCTCATTAAATGTTAGAGCAGTGGTTAGCCACTGTGTAAAAACAATCCTTATATAGATAAAAAAGCTTTCGGATTAATCACATCATTAGGATTAATCCTAACGATGTGATTAATCTGAAAGCATTTTTATCTACATTATGGATCACAAAAGTCTTATATGTAACAATCCTTATATTGAGCCTGGACTATTGATCTGTTTCTTTCTCCACTATTGGATCACATTGTGTTATGGGCTCCACATTAATCCTCGTGTATATTGATGTATGATATTGCTCCTTAAATATCGGATCAAATTGACACTCGAAATGGGGTCTCATTGTGAAAATTATTCCCAATAACCTATACACATGTCATACACTAAAAAAATGTTAGAACCGTTGATCTATACCATGTCTTTGATTCTTAGCCGTTGATCTACCTTCTCTATTAACTTTTCCAATCGATGCCTTGCAATCTCTCTATGCTTAGATTTCCTGCACTAATATGTGGAAGTTACGATGAAAAATATGTATCGTTGGAATGTTCACGGAGAATACTTTCAAGCCAAACAAGGTGATTTTGTATTTAGGATATGAAATTGAAACATGATTTCCCAAAAGGATATTGTCTGCAATCTTGACTACAACCATTCAACAAACATCTCAACATGAATACGCTGATGATAACATTGCCACGATATGTACACCAAATTATGCTAACTTGATATCACTCCCCCTGAACTTCATATCAGTTGTCATCCATGACTTAAAATGATAGGTATTGCTTGATAATATTAATTCATTTATCATTGATCACTTGCCTCGACATGAATGACAACCACTACTCAAAAAAGTAAAGTGAACTTCCATTAACCTTCCTAACAATTCAAGTAGAGGCCCACTTAGTTTATTTTTCTCACATCCACAATGCAAAACTAGATGAGGAGCACAAGTCAAGAGAAGATATTCTTGATCTGCTGCCTATAAGATATCGAGAAATTAGTGGCAGTTCAATAGCGATGGAAAGTTTTAATTTGATAAACGACGATCTTATAAGCCATCGAATTATTCCAGCTCTTCACAGTCGTGTGCAGAAGCTCATTACCAATGCCAGGCCCGGAGGACTTATTGCAAATAGACTTAGACATTTGGTTGACGCAGCGCCTCCATCGTGAAAATGCAGTCTTCTGTTTCGTTTGATCCCGAAGATGGGATTTGGAGAGATGGTGAGAGAAATGAAATTTATGGAGTGTCCAGCCCGAGACAAGAGGTTGTCACCCTTTCCTTGTCATGAGTTCACGGCATTAACGTCTATTCCTCTTTTCGCACCGGGCGTTCAAGAAGACCCCACCGGACGCCCCCAGGGGGGACCCTTTGTGGAAGCGATCAGAGATAAAGTTATTTTCTGGCGTTGCTTTAATCGGGAGCGTCCCTTCTCTTACATACTAAATTTAGGGCATAAATATGATCGGGCCTTCCTGGCTTTGGATACTTCCGCAATAGTTGAACAACTCCCATTCGAGTCTTGTGATTGGGTTACCAAGGCAATAGTTGGGGATCGGCTGATAGTGGTGTTGTCCACTTCCACTCCAAATGGTGTATCAATGTTATGCTTAGATGTAAACACCGAAAGATGGTCCATTCTTCCAGACAGTCCAGGGTGGTTCAGCCAATTTCATACAACCATCCCCTGGAAAGGAAAGCTGTATATAGCGGATTTCGATCGCTGGCTGCTCCGACGCACCAAAAACCCTTCCAATATCGCTCCCATGCACTTCGATTTTGAGAGGAACATATGGGTGTTGGAAGGCGATGAGAACACGGCTTTTGCTCGGTGTTTCATGACTACTTTTCCCAAATATCGCAGCAACTGTAGAGAAGTTATAATTGATAAAGGGAGATGTATAGTTTCCTCCAACTCCGGAACACTGTATGCAATATCTCACGCATATCACACCCCACGGTGTCTCTACAGAATGGGTAATGCTGATGCGTGTCCCATCGGGGATATTTACTCTATGGATGACTTAACCACTGGATGGAGGCGACTTGAGTGCCGGAAAAGTGAGCACGCTAAACAAGTTGATCCCTTCAAAATCCCTAAGCTTGGTAAAAGACCTCCATTATTTTGTGTTAAAATTAACTGTTGGGAAATAAATGAGCACGATATACTCCTAGTGAATCTACAAACCTGGAAACTGGACGACGGTTTAGGGGCAATTTATGCGTGGTGGATATTCAACAAGGATGACGGTGTTAAAAATTATGGTTGGGAGGAATTGACTAAGTCAGGTTTAGAAAATGTTGATGATATTTCACTTTTCAAAATTGAAATATAAGTGGGATTCAAAGTGTTTATTTTACCAACTTTATTACTATAAGTTAGGGTGTCTTTATGTGAGATTTGAAATTAGATGGAGAAAATAACATCTCAATGGGACAACCACCATGTCATCAAATGAGGAAACAGTACTAAGAAAAATGATTATAGGGTACTAAGGCTTAAATTGAATCTATTCAATAAATATCCATCATCTTAATTACTCTTTTACCTCATTATTATTATTATTATTAAAAAACATTTCATTAACATCATTAGAGAAGTACATGTCACTCTAAGGATATTGAGGCTTAACTGTATGATTTATTGAAGATACTTATCAACTAATTTAATATTTAGCTCATTATTATTGTTGTTGTTGTTGTTTATTGTAATTGACTTTTAGCTCATTATTATTATTATTATAGTTTCCCATCAATCTAAGTGTATTGAGGTTTAACATGAATCTATTGGAAAGATACTCATCCATCTAATTATTATTTAGCTCATTGTTGTTGTTGTTGTTGTTGTTGCTACACATAATTGAAGGATATCAAGGTCTTTTTTTTCTTTGGTGAATACATCCAATGTTCAAGGTATCCATAATGGAATAGATCTTATAGGATGGCTAATTCTTTAAGGTAGGTTGATGGAATTTTTGTATAATAATTATAGTTTCCTTGGGCTAGATTGAGGCTTAAATAAATCTAGGAGAGACTGTGTAACACACACACATACGGGGGGCTTTGTTTTTAAATCTGAATTGATGATATGGTTGGGTCTTTATGGCTATCTGTTTGAGTCTAGGTTAATTTTCCAACTGTTTAATCTAATAGAGAAATTTGATTTTATTAAGGGTTGAGACCCTAGTGGGGCCCATAGCCATGTGGCATATGACTATGTAGGGAGGGTAATGTGGTTCCACAAAGACATGAATAGTGGCACCCAAATTTAGTTGTTTAACATGTCAAAGTGGGTCAAAAGAGGGTGTGACATCAACATTACATGGGTGTGATATCATCTTGGTAGTTTGAAATGTTGATTGTTTGGAACTTTGACATTTCAAATGGTGGTGCTTGGGAAACCCTTGAGATTATACTTCTGGGGTTATTTGGCAATGGGAGGGGATCATTCCATAGTCCATGTCCCATTTGTTCGTGTATATGGCTGAAAATGGATTTTCACCCTTATTTCAATATAAACAATGGTAAGATAGGGGGTGCTCATGAGTGTGACATGGAATTAGTTTATATAGACACATGGGCACATTTTGGGTGCCACATGGAAATTTAGGATGATGAGGTAGCATTTGTTGGACTAGAATTCATGTGGTCATATATTTCAATGCAGAGGCTGGATTATGGAAAACTGTATATTAATTGAAAGGTCTCACCGAGATGAGTGCACTGGAATTATTAGTTTTGTGTTTTGAAGAGTTGGAAATTTGTATATTAATTGAAAGGTCTAATTCAAAAATTTGTAATTTTCCATCTACAATTCCCATGGTTATGCACAGACAATAAATTATAAATGCTCCCTTTGTTTTATTTTTCCTTGAAACAGATCTACTACATTGGATATTAGTAGCTTCTCGTCTCTACTTTTCAACATTTCTGTCTACAAGACTGTTAATAGACTCACTAACGTATTTCATTTCAATAATGGCCACATCTGTCAACAACATGGAAGAAACTTTCTCTTCATACAAAATGTCAGCAAAGCCTTCATCCTCATCAAAACGTACTTCCATTTCTTTTCCTATGACCATTTATTCCATGTCAAGTTGTACACTCTCATCTACATCAGTGGCATGGAACCCACAAAAAAAATTGCCTCATTCTTTAATGTCTGCATATGTGGGTCTCTATGGAGGTCTAGGGAAAAAACCCAAATCCTTAAACCCTACCTTAAATCCCTGGCAGAAAATTAAGCCTCAGGCACTCAGTCTCTTAAATTCTGGAGGTGACAAGTTTCCAAAGGCTACATTTTCCTACATTGATAAAGAGGACAATCTCCTGACAATCACAATATCTAATTTAACCAGAGGAAAGAAGGTGGTCCTCCTAGTTGTTCCTGGTGACTTTACTCTCACTTCCTAACAGAAGCACCTCCCTAGATTTGTACAAAGGGAAGAGGAACTTAAGAGAAAAGGAATCGACATCATTGCATGTGTTTCTGTCAATGATGATTTTGTAATGAAAGCTTGGGGGGAGAACCTTGATGTCGATGATAAGGTGCTCCTGCTTGCTGACGAAAATGGATATTTCACCAAGGAAATGGGTGTGGCTTTAGATTTGAGTGATAAACCGAGTGTACTCTATTTGATCGAAGTGTTATGCCCTAGTTGCAGAAGATGGGATTCTCAAAGTCTTGATGTTGGAGGAGGGTGGTGCATTCAGTGTCAGTGGAGATGAAGATATTTCGGAGTCACTGTAAGGATTTTATTATATTTCATATGTCATATGCATATATAGTCAAGCATATAAATATTTGTCTAATTTTCTATTGCGGTAGTTGAAGTAGGACAAGAAAAACCACTTTTTGAGGGGATTTGATTATAACTTGACATTAGCTTCTAAGCATCCATGTTTATAAAGTACATATTTAACAATTTGACATTGATTAAACCTATTCCTAGATACAGTATTTCAATGTAAAGAGATTCTTTTATATGATTACAAGCATGGTGAAAATTTGTATAATGGTGAGCAGAGATCATGTGGTTTTTCTTGAATGAATGGTTTTACTCTTTATCATGACTAATCATCTATCTTGTTAACAATGAAACCACAAACTGAGTTGTATTTCCCTAATACTTGCAAATCTACCTCAGAAAATTACTATAAAATGATTTTCCAACACCTACAGGAAGTATTGGAAAATAATTTTCTGGCACCTAAAGAATCCGCTAATAGAATAATCCATTACAAAAAGGAGGTATCCAGTATTACTAAAAATTCAAAAACAACATAATCTTCTAATAGCTTTGAGCTTCATACAAATTGATGAAAATAGTTTCCCTTTGAAGAAGCAGGTAAAATAATTCCTGTTCAATGTAGAAAAATCAAGGCTCGCCAAAGGGATGACTAAACAAACTCTGATATTCGTGAAGTTTTGAGAGATTGGTCTGGAGCGAGTATATATATACATTTCAAGAACACAGGCAACCAAGTCTACCAAGCAAAATGAAATGTCTCGTTCATGAAAGAGTGTTTTCCACATCAATAAACTGAATAGTCGAATTATGCCCAAAAAACACTAATGAAATGTCTCGTTCATGAAAGAGAATTTTCTTAGAGTAGAAGGTGTGAAATCCCCTTTAAAGGGTTACCAAATAATCACTATACTCAATCATCACTAAGAAAAGAAAAATATCCATTAAGAACATACAATCATCTTATTTACTAGGCACACCTAATGTCCAAGAAAATTATTATCCTAGATCACAAATATCCAAGGTTCTGAGGTTTAGGGAGGGTCTCTCAAATATGTTCACTGTAGTATTTAGAAAATATTTGGTGAGGAAAATCAAGGAGAGCAGAAAATTTATAAGCTTTATATATTTTGGAAATTAAGAAGGGATTGGTCCATTGAGTTGTGTGTTCACCATATTTAAAATTGTGAGGATTGTTACATTTCCCATGGTTTGAGGAATAAGAGACCATAATGGATTGTTGGAAGGATCTACCTTACTAAGAGAATACATCTTAAATATGTCATAGGGAATGTACCCTGTGAGGGAGCAAGTTGTTAGGTATAAAATTTTTAAATTTCCTAGATGACCAAATTTTGCAGGAAAAAAGCTTGAAAACAAGTTAATTTTAAGGATACAGGACAATAAAAATGACCATATTACTAATATATAAGGGAATGATGCCAAAAAAAGTGCTTTTGGAGACATTTGAGATGCCAACCTACTTAGCTTACCTAACTTGGATGGAAAAATACATATGGGAAATTTGTTACCTAGATCAATAACCACTAACATTTTTAGGTCAACTAGGTATGCTAGTATGCTTCAAGAGATATTACTTCCACCAAGATATAGGTACCTCAACTAAGAGAGTGTGCCAAGATCTATTAGTAATCTTCCAATGAAGAATTTGGTACCTAGGTCTAGCATCTTCAAGCGAGAAAAAGATCCTAACCCTAGTAGTAACTTCTCCAACAAAGTATTGCTACCAAAAGCAAACTCTTGAAGGTTTATGAGAGCTTGGATGGTAAAGTCAATCTCTCCACAAAGATTTCTAGTTTAAGTTGAAATTTTTTATCTTGTGATACCCAAATTTTCTTTTGCAATGATACCAACCACAGGATTGCTGGTGAAATTCAAAAGCTCCAAATCATTAATATTCCCAAGATTTGGAGAAATGGAATCTTTTGGCTCCATATATAGAAAAGAGATAGGTATTACAAAGTCCCTCTTATAGCTTTCACTGGTCCACTTGCATGGAGATGAATGATTCTTCCACTTTACTAGTCCATCAAGGATTCCAAGACCTTTGTTGAATGCTGGCATTGCACAAAATCAAAGCTTTTAACTTAGCTTGTTTCAAATAATGTCAATATTAGACAGATGAACATGGTGAGGAACTTGGAACTTGGCTTGACTCCATCAAAAGAAATCCTCAACTATGTATATGACAAAAGGAAATATATAAACCATACTTCATCATAGAATATGCAAACACATGAATGTTAATGGTGTATGAGTGTGGCTCTAAATATTGGTACTTATGTTATGGTTAAAACCTATCTAGACAAAAAAGTATTATGATATTATTTCTATTGAATAATAGAAGGTATAAGACATAGATCCAAGTACTATGTGTTGAATATTTGATGTATTATGATATTATTTCTAATGAATAATAGAAGGTATAAGGCCGAGATGCAAGTAGTAAATACTGAATATTTGATCATTTAAAGAGCTCGATGAATAACCACCAACTATTTTAGGTTGTTTAGCTATGCTAGTATGATTCTAGAGAGACTATTTCCACATAGGTCTAAGTACCTCAACTACGAGATGGTGACAAGACCTATGGGTAATATTCGAATGAAGAAATTGGTACCTAGTTCTAGCATCTCCAAGTGAGAAAATGATCCTACCTTTGGTACCAATTGTTCCAACAAACTATTTCTACTCAGACAAACTCTTAAAAGGTTTATGAGAACTTGGATGTCAAATTGAATCTCTCCATAAAGAGTTCTAGTTCAAGTTGAAATATTTTATCTTGTGGGGCCCAAAATTTCTTTTGGACTTCTACCTTGTCCTGAGGATGAACCACATTAGATGGTTCGAAACGTCGACAAAATCCTAATGATGTGATTAATCCGAAAGACATTTATCTATATTATGGATCACAAAAGTCTTAGATCTAACTGGAGGATTGTCGGGAATATTCAAAAGTTCTGAATTGTTACTATTCTCAAGATTTGCATAAATGAAGCCTTTGAGCTCCATAAGTAGAAAAGAGACATGTATTACAAAGTCCCTTCAACAACTTACACCAATCCACTTGCATGGAGATGAATAATTCCTCAACTTTGCTAGTCCATCAAGGCTTCTAAGACCTTGTTTCACTTCACACAACCATGTCAAAATCAAATCTTTCAAGTTAGCTTGTTGCGATAATATTAATATAATACACATGATGGTGAGAAACATGACCTCTGTGACAGCTCATTAAAGGAAATCCTTATTCACCAAACAGAAAAATGTAAATAAACCATAACCTGTCATGTGACTGACTTATGAATGTTAATTAATTAATACTTATGTTATGATTAAATCTTGCCTAGATAAATAATTATTATGATATTAGTTCTATAGAATGCTAGCAGTTCAGCCTAGATGCAAGTAGGATGTATTGAATATTTGGACATTTATGGAACTAGATAGGGACAATAATCTAATCCAAGAAGTGGTGAAGGTAGAATTTTGTAATTTGATGATGTAGAAAACACAAATAAAAGGAGAATCCCTAAGATAACCTAAACAATATTATCAATTGTCTAAGCACACACACGGACAAAGACCATCTTCCTACATATATTTTGTTGAAACTTGGAGGCATGTATATCTTGCTTTTGTGGAAGGAATCAAAGGATGGAAACTAGGCATGAAATTTAGAGAGAAGATTTATATTTCAGTTTGAAGGGTTCACATCTTTTTTACTCTTCTATATTGACAAATTTAAAAATCAATAATTTTTTCATATGAATATAAAAAGTAAATCGAAATTCGAAATTATTATCTCACAATTTATTTGCATTGAATAATATAACTCTAATAAAATAAACCATACCCATCCAATGTAAAAATTTATTGAAAAGAAAAAATTCCTTTGAATATTATTAATAATTTGAAAAGATCAAATACTTGTTAAATAACAATAAAAATTTCTATAGCATTTCACCCAAATAAACATTACAATAAACCAAGCAAATTCGTCAATTTATTTGACACCTAATTCATATTCTCTAAAAAATCATTGGAGATAATAATTTGTTTGAACTCTTGTTAGGTAACTCACAATAGTATGATTCTAAAACATAATCAATCACTATTGTTCACATAATCAATCACTATTGTTCACTTTTGTTCAAAAGGAACTATGGTTCCACTAACATTAACATTCACCACAAACTACTTTCATATGCTATTGCTTTCCTCCAAATACCTAATAATTATGTAATATTTACAATTAAAAAATATTATATATATGCAAACTATCCATTCAAAATCCACAATATAAGGACACAAAAATATAAGAAGAAACTAGAGAATTATTCAAATGTATGGAGTTCTGCCATAATATTTATATTCATCTACTATTAAAAGAGATTATATGGATTTGGTTTACTTGCGGTTTTGAATTTGAGTGGTATTGTTTTTCCATGTTCAATCTTCAATCTTCCACTTGCATTCATCAATGAGAATCTCTTTTATCATAGTAACAACACTAGTGAATGTCTCCGCAAAAATACATATAAATTGAATTGAATTTTTTTTTTTTAAATAAATAGAAAATAAGTAAATATAATATTAATGTCATAAATACGAAATCACTAAAATGAAATATTATTATATAAAAATTATAATAAATTTGTTTTTAAGTGCTCTAACCTAGGGTAAAAATGATAAAAAAAATTCTTACCTTACAAGAAAAAATATATAAAAATAATAATAAGTAAAATATATTATAAAAAATTCCTTACTCTTTCGTTTAAAAAATCCAAAAAAATCTTTGTTTCAACTTGTCAGAAGGCAATGTCCGGTCCGAAACAATAGTCTTTTCCCAAAGAAAGGAAGGTCGGGCTATATTGCGCCAGATTGGGCTTCACAACATTGCTTAAAGACCCTATTCATTCGAGTGCATAAATGTTTTAAGCAAAAAAATGTTGATAAGTGTTTGCAGAAATTCCTTACTCATTATCTAAGTAATATGATTGAGGAATATAGGGTGTTGACACTATATGGCTCTTGCTTAAATGACCCAACCTAAAGCACCCACCTGAATGAATGCTTCTTGAATGCCCTACAGTTCAATAATTTCGACTTTTACTCATATTTTTTATTTTTTTCTTTTGGAAAACAATCTCACATATTTGCATGAGCTTTTTGGATAGATAATGACAATGCCATTTATTTTATACGAATTATATTTATTGTTAGATCTATTAAATTTTAGTATAGTCCAGACTAATGGACTTTTGAAGTGGCCTTGATTCAATTTTCCTTTTGATTCAAAATTATAGCTCAATATATTAATAATATCACAAAGGAAAAGACAAGATAAAAATTCATGGAAATCCCTTTTCTCATAAAACCATATAGTCTCCAAATTTTTTTTATGATGAATACTCATTAATTCTATGGGAAATACCAACATAGAACTCTTTAATATTGATATAACAACTATCATAAAAAAATATGTTCAATCTCATCCTCTTCTGTTATAAACTTACAATGAACTCCCTTTGAGCCCGATCCCTTTACACCATAACAACCCTCTTCAAATTTATCAAGTTATTTAAAAAGAAAAAAAAAATCAAATCTACAATACACACTCTCTTAATATTTAAAACACATGCATTCTTTGATCACATCACCAATTCATTCTTATATAGCCAAGGATGGTTTCCTTTTTAACTTCCTAGATGCACTTTTTTTTCGAATTTGTGAATTTTAAAGTCTGATATGCTCAAAACTATTCCCCAACTAATTGTCCCTAATTTGAGGCAAAGCTATAGGATTTAACTGGGATTTCCACTTGGTGTGAGTACCTATTGCATCTCATCATCCATAATAGACGGCCACATGAAAATCCATGTCATTGGTCTTACTCTTCCAAAAGTCGTCACTTGAAAGTGTCAAATCACTATTTATCCCCTGACATTATTGTCTGGAACCATGTGAACATCTTTGTTAGCATCTGAGTTCCATTCAAGAAAATTTTTCCTTTTAGAATTTGAGCATTGGGAGAGCACAATGCAGATCCATTTGATCAAATCGTTAACATCCATCAGATTACATCATGTCCTCGTCTTCACAATAACTTATGCTCTTGTTGACATTCAACATTAGATTTGGACCATTAATCTGAATTATTATCCATCATTGGATGATATCAGGTTATGGACTACTCATTAACCTCCATGCTTATCAATGCCTGATATTAAATCTAGAACATTTATGCAAAGCAATCTTAATCATCGGATCTCATTAAATGTTAGACCAGTGGTTAGCCACTGTGTAAAAACAATCCTTATATAGATAAAAAAGCTTTCGGATTAATCACATCATTAGGATTAATCCTAACGATGTGATTAATCCGAAAGCATTTTTATCTACATTATGGATCACAAAAGTCTTAGATCTAACAATCCTTATATTGAGCCTGGACTATTGATCTATTTCTTTCTCCACTATTGGATCACATTGTGTTATGGGCTCCACATTAATCCTCATGCATATTGATGTATGATATTTCTCCTTAACTATCTGATCAAATTGACACTCGAAATGGGGTCTCATTGTGAAAAATATTCCCAATAACCTATACACATGTCATACACTAAAAAAAATGTTAGAACCGTTGATCTATACCATGTCTTTGATTCTTAGCCGTTGATCTACCTTCTCTATTCACTTTTCCAATCGATGCCTTGCAATCTCTCTATGCTTAGATTTCCTGCACTAATATGTGGAAGTTACGATGAAAAATATGTATCGTTGGAATGTTCACGGAGAATACTTTCAAGCCAAACAAGGTGATTTTGTATTTAGGATATGAAATTGAAACATGATTTCCCAAAAGGATATTGTCTGCAATCTTGACTACAACCATTCAAAAAACATCTCAACATGAATATGCTGATGATAACATGGCCACGATATGTACACCAACTTATGCTAACTTGATATCACTCCCCCTAAACTTCATATCAGTTGTCATCCATGACTTAAAATGATAGGTACTGCTTGATAATATTAATTCATTTATCATTGATCACTTGCCTCGACATGAATGACAACCACTACTCAAAAAAGTAAAGTGAACTTCCATCAACCTTCCTAACAATTCAAGCACGGGCCCGCTATGGATGACTTAACCACTGGATGGAGGCGACTTGAGTGACGGAAAAGTGAGCACGCTAAACAAGTTGATCCCTTCAAACTCCCTAAGCTCGGTAAAAGACCTCCATTATTTTGTGTTAAAATTAACTGTTGGGAAATAAATGAGCACGATATACTCCTAGTGAATCTACAAACCTGGAAACTGGACGACGGTTTAGGGGCAAGGTATGCGTGGTCGATATTCAACAAGGATGACAGTGTTAAAAATTATGGTTGGGAGGACTTGACTAAGTCAGGTTTAGAAAATGTTGATGATATTTCACTTCTCAAAATTGAAATATAAGTGGGATTTAAAGTGTTTATTTTACCAAATTTATTATGATAAGTTAGGGTGTCTTTATGTGAGATTTGAAATTAGATAAAGAAAATAAAATTTCAATGGGACAACCACCATGTCCTCAAATGAGGAAACAATACTAAGAAAAATTATTATAGGTCACTAAGGCTTAAATTGAATCTATTCAATAAATATCCATCATCTTAATTACGCTTTTACCTCATTATTATTACTATTATTAAAAAACATTTCATTAACATCATTAGAGAAGTACATGTCACTCTAAGGATATTGAGGCTTAACATGAATTTATTTAAGAGATACCCATCAACCTAATTATTATTTAGCTCATTATTATTATTGTTGTTGTTGTTGTTGTTGTTGTTGATGTTGTCAGTCAACTTTTTAGCTCATTATTATTATTATTATAGTTTCCCATCAATCTAAGTGTATTGAGGTTTAACATGAATCTATTGGAAAGATACTCATCCATCTAATTATTATTTAGCTCATTGTTGTTGTTGTTGTTGCTGCAACTACACATAATTGAAGGATATCAAGGTCTTTTTTTTCTTTAGTCAATATATCCAATGTTCAAGGTATCCATAATGGAATAGATCTTATACGATGGCTAATTCTTTAAGGTAGGTTGATGAAATTTTTGTATAATAATTATAGTTTCCTTGGGCTAGATTGAGGCTTAAATAAACCTAGGAGAGACTGTGTAACACACACACATACGGGGGGGTTTGTTTTTAAATCTGAATTGATGATATGGTTAGGTCTTTATGGCTATTTGTTTGAGTCTAGGTTAATTTTCCAACTATTTAATATAATGGAGAAATTTGATTTTATTAAGGGTTGAGACCCTAGTGGGGCCCATAGCCATGTGGCATATGACTATGTAGGGAGGGTAATGTGGTTCCACAAAGACATGAATAGTGGCACCCAAATTTAGTTGTTTAACATGTCAAAGTGGGTCAAAAGAGGGTGTGACATCAACATGACATGGGTGTGACATCATCTTGGTAGTTTGAAATGTTGATTGTTTGGAACTTTGACATTTCAAATGGTGGTGCTTGGGAAACCCTTGAGATTATACTTCTGGGGTTATTTGGCAATGGGAGGGGATCATTCCATAATCCACATGTCCCATTTGTTGTGTATATGGCTGAAAATGGATTTTCACCCTTATTTCAATATAAACAATGGAAGATAGGGGGTGCTCATGAGTGTGACATGGAATTAGTTTATACAGACACATCGGCACCTTTTAGGTGCCACATGGAAAGTTAGGATGATGAGGTAGCATTTGTTGGACTAGAATTCATGTCGTCATATATTTCAATGCAGAGGCTGGATTATGGAAAATTGTATATTAATTGAAAGGTCTCACCGAGATGAGTGCACTGGAATTATTAGTTTTGTGTTTTGAAGAGTTGGAAATTTGTATATTAATTGAAAGGTCTAATTCAAAAATTTGTAATTTTCCATCTACAATTCCCATGGTTATGCACAGACAATAAATTATAAATGCTCCCTTTGTTTTATTTTTCCTTGAAACAGATCTACTACATTGGATATTAGTAGCTTCTCGTCTCTACTTTTCAACATTTCTGTCTATAAGACTGTTAATAGACTCACTAATGTATTTCATTTCAATAATGGCCACATCTATCAACAACATGGAAGAAAATTTCTCTTCATACAAAATGTCAGCAAAGCCTTCATCCTCATCAAAACGTACTTCCATTTCTTTTCCTATGACCATTTATTCCATGTCAAGTGGTACACTCTCATCTACATCAATGGCATGGAACCCACAAGAAAATTTTCCTCATTCTTTAATGTCTGCATTTGTGGGTCTTTATGGAGGTCTAGGGAAAAAACCCAAATCCTTAAACCCTACCTTAAATCCTAATAGAAGAAGAAATTCTAAACCTCACACAAGCATCAAGTCTGAAAATTATGCAGGTGACAAATTTCCAAAGGCTACATTTTCCTACATTGATAAAGAGGACAATTTCCTGACAATCACAATATCTAATTTAACCAGAGGAAAGAAGGTGGTCCTCCTAGTTGTTCCTGGTGACTTTACTCTCACTTCCTAACAGAAGCACCTCCCTATATTTGTACAAAGGGAAGAGGAACTTAAGAGAAAAGGAATCGACATCATTGCATGTGTTTTTGTCAATGCTGATTTTGTAATGAAAGCTTGGGGGGAGAACCTCGATGTCGATGATAAGGTGCTCCTGCTTGCTGACGAAAATGGATATTTCACCAAGGAAATGGGTGTGGATTTAGATTTGAATGATAAACCGAGTGTACTCTATTTGATCGAAGTGTTATGCCCTAGTTGCAGAAGATGGGATTCTCAAAGTCTTGATGTTGGAGGAGGGTGGTGCATTCAGTGTTAGTGGAGATGAAGATATTTTGGAGTCACTGTAAGGATTTTATTATATTTCATATGTCATATGCATATATAATCAAGCATATATATATTTGTCTAATTTTGTATTGCGGTAGTGGAAGTAGGACAAGAAAAACCACTTTTTGGGGGGATTTGATTATAACTTGACATTGGCTTCTAAGCATCCATGTTTATACAGTACATATTTAACATTTTGACATTAATTAAACCTATTCCTAGATACATTATTTCAATGTAAAGAGATTCTTTTATATGATTACAAGCATGGTGCAAATTTGTATAATGGTGAGCAGAGATCATGTGGTTTTTCTTGAATGAATGGTTTTACTCTTTATCATGACTAATCATCTATCTTGTTGACAATGAAACCACAAACTGAGTTGTATTTCCCTAATACTTGCAAATCTACCTCAGAAAATTACTAGAAAATGATTTTCCAACACCTACAGGAAGTATTGGAAAATAATTTTCCAGCACCTAAAGAATCCACTAATAGAATAATCCATTAAAAAAAGGAGGTATCCAGTATTACTAAAAATTCAAAAACAGCATAATCTTCTAATAGCTTTGAGCTTCATACAAATTGATGAAAATAGTTTCCCTTTGAAGAAGCAGGTAAAATAATTCCTATTCACTGTAGAAAAATCAAGGCTAGCCAAAGGGATGACTAAACAAACACTAATTAACCCTAGGTTTTTTTGATGGGCCGGAGTGAAATGGCTAGGGTTATCGTAGACGCTACTCTCCCCACATCCGCAACCGACTTGCTCCTGCTCGGCCCTGCGGCTCAAGGAGGCCAGATACCAAGTTCGCCTCACTCTCCACTCCCACCAAGCTATAGATCAAGCATTGTAAGCCCCCATGAAGCTGAAAAAGAAAATAATGCCAGAGCTGGAACCAAAAATCATACCTCTCACACAAGCGTGGATAGAGCTACAGCCTCTCGCAAGGCACAGGTCATTGCGCTCACCGTCAATGAGCATGGACCAGCTACGTTGTTCGACCTCAACACCCTCGGATAGACCATGTGCCAGTGTCCCAAACCCATGCGCAAAGGAAAAGGTGCATCCCTCCCTGGAAAAGCCTGCGCATGCAGCTTCACTGCTCTCCCCCTATCATTCGTTAAGCATCCTTAATGCTTGGCAGGAACGAAGCACGACGATGCAAGGAACAGGTCTGGGGTAGCGGTCCTTAACCTCTCTTTGACTGAGGGTTAGATCTAGAACAACCGTAAGGCTTTCATTTGCAAACACCTTCTAGGTATGGATGCTCGAGAATCAGGGGAGCTCCTCTCCCATCTTGAACACAGTCAAGACTGCAGTTGTCATACAGATAGCTCTGAAGCCTCCCCTTTCTTCAATGCTCCTTCACTCATAAACGCACCCCTAGGGTCCAAAGGCCACAGCTATCCACTCTTTGCAGTTGTAGTCAAGCATGATTCTTCACTCTTGGGTGTACCCCCAGGGTCCAAGGACCTAGACAATCCTCTCCCCTTCCAGATCTATATTTCCAAACTCTATGGTAAAACCCTGCTCTGCTGGGTTAGATCTACATATCTGGTGCAGAGCCTTGCGCAAGACCTCTAACATAAGCTGGTGATCCCTACAACCCTTCAAATATTTCTGTAGAGGGGTAAGAAGCTTTAAAACTCTCTTCCTCTCTCTTTTCACAACATAGGGAATAATGCCTCTCTTGTTTTAATCCTTCAACTATGTGGAGGAGCATCTGAGAAGCCTTCCTCTTTACAATAATTCTCCTATAAGGACACAGTCCATGCTCAGCACCTTAAGAAAGCTACGCAGCCCCCTGAGTCTCCCAAGCCCTTCTTAGTGGAAAAATCGGAGGATATTATAGCTATTGAAATCTCCCACCCATCTATATATAATCAGTCTCAACTAATGGCAGAAAATGCCATAATTTGTCATTTCGATGGATTATGGCCTCGCTCACCATATCTCTATCAATGGATCCACTCAACCTGGACCAATAACATCAGGGTCTTTTTCTTCTCAAAGGGTTTCTTCATAGACCTATTCGCTTTCAGCGAGGAATATCAAAAAGTATTAAAAGAGGGACCCTCGTTTTGGGGCAAAGTAGGGCTATTCCTCACACCATGGTTCCCAAATTTCGATCCCTCCATGGTCTTCAACATCAAGCTCCCTATTTGGTTCAGGCTCCCTAAATTACTTGCTCATCTTGGCACTTTATAGTCTTTCAAGGAATCAGAGACACCCTTGGACGCTTCTTGGCAATGGACACCTCTAGGGGGGAATCGAGCATATATACCTATGGCAGAATATGTGCTGAAATAGACATCAACAAAGGCTTGTTTGACCAAATCATTCTAAAAGTGGGAGACTTCCATTGGACTCAGACCCTGGATTATGAGAACACAACTTTTTGATGCCATCATTGTCATCAAACTGAGCATATTTAGAACTCTTGCCCCTCTTTCCTAGCCCAAAAGAAGAAGAGCAACCAGAAATCAAAATCCAAAAGCCGGAAAATTTGTGTTCCGCCACCCATAGATGACATCGACTCCTTTAGCTCGGATGAGGAAGAGATTGTAGCAAATTAGGAAGAGGCCAAGCAAAAGACGAACATGACCCCGACAGACCCTGGTGAGCCCAATGGTCCTACGAGTGCTCAAAAGTGGACTCATGACACCTCCTCCTAAGACTCAGATAAGGAGCCATCTCCTTTAGTCACCAACAATCTTCAAGTGGTTCTAGCTCATCCGCCTCAGGATGGATGGGTAATAGCATCAAAAAATAAGGGAAATAAATGTCGTACTGAGAAATCCACTCCTTCTGGATAGACTCCCATGTTCATCTTCTGGGATATCTTTGCTTCTCTCTTGGATAATCATGGGATCGAGGTTGATGGTTCAACATTTCCAGTTCCCAGCTTCTCTTGCTTGTAACTCTCTATGTACCATACATTTTTTAATAGAATTAGTCTAATTTACCAAAAAAAAACCCTAACTTCCCTAATAATAAACTTTATTAATAATATCATTAATTAAGTCTAATAATTATTATTATTAATGATAATTATCATTATCTTATAAAATTAATAATAATTATTAGCTTTGTTATTCTTATTATTCATTAACTTTATTATTAACATTAATCAACAATTAATAGTACTACTAATAATAATAAATAATATTAATAATTTTTGGAATCTAAGCTTCTGTGATCCATATAAATTAGTAGAAATTCTTTCGGTAATAATCACATGCAAAAGAACGAGGTCGACGCGTTTCGAACCAACCAGTGTGGTTCATCATTAGGACTATGTGAGAGATCAGATCCAGACAATAAGTATAAATAGATGTAGAGATGGCTCAACTAGCCGTTAGGATAACGGCTAGTTTGACTTAGAAAAAGTAAAAATTCCATTATATATTTATTTAATTTATTAATTAATTAATTAATTTATATTCTTAATTAATTTATTATTATTATTATTTTAATTTATTATACAATTAATTGACCAATCCATTTTTGACAGCATTCCACCCTCATCAGGTCAATCCATCTCTCGCTCCATACAGCCAGAATTCATCAGAGAATCTGTTCCATGGGCTTTTTTCGATGGTGCAGCAGACCAAAATGGACAATGTGGAGCATGTTTGGTTATACACGAAAACACTGAAAAATCCTTTAGAGCATCAGTAGGTCTGGGGCAGGGAACAAATAATTTTGCTGAACTCAAGTCTTTACACCACTTACTATGTTGGCTCTCCTTGAAACAAATGAGACAGGTTCAGATCTTCGGTGACTCAAAGAATGTAGTGAACTGGTTCAACAGGACCCAACAATGCAGAAATTACATTTTACTTCCTTTGCTTAATGAGATTATGAATATCAAAAGTTTTTTTCATGATATTACTGTTTGCCACATTTACAGGGAAAGAAATCAGGAGGCCGATACCTTATCTAAAGCAGGTGTACAGCAAGCTCTGGGGACCTGGGCAGTAACTGAGATGGATAAGGGGGTGATCACTCCTCTGGATCAGCCAGAGTTCGGATGATGCTGTGCTGTCAGCAATATGTTTTAAATTTTTCTGCAAGTTTGTGTTGTTTTAAAAACTTTCTGGTTATATTTTATTTTTCCTGTCATGATTTTGTATATATTCCATGGACCATGTTGATACACTTTCCACAAAACAGGCTGTTTTCCTCGTCCGAGGAGGCCTGTGTAAAAAGTCAAAACAAAAAACTATTTTTATGCTGCTTTTTGAGATGTTCTGGGATCGGAATAGTGTCCACTACCGATCTCAGCAGTTTTTTACCATTGCACAATATCTGGTAATTTTTCATGATTTTCTGAAGTCTTGGCTTCTCATATCTTCCTTATCTCTGTTTCGGCATCATGCCAGGAGATAGGAAAGACAGGAAGCGAACAGTTTGATGACAACTTCTCTTTTTTCTGCTCTGGCAGCCTTAGTAGTACCATGAGTACTCAAGGTAGTCGTAACTGCCTTGTTTTTTCCCTCCTCGAAGGGTTTCAGGTCGGTTTATTGTAATGCTTTTGCATATGCTCTGTGATTCTCTAATATATAGAAAATCCGATTTTTTTCTGTGGAAAAAAATTGACCAATTAAATAATAAAATGGTAAGTAATTTAACAAATCTTGGTGTATATATGCAAATTTTGATTAAATTATATAATAAACATTTATACAATTAATTCTTTATTCATGAAATCTAATTAAAAATAAACCATCTATCAAATAGTCAAACATAGTAAAAAAATAAATAAATTAAATAAAATAAATAAATAAATTAAAAAATATAAATAAATAAATAAATAAAATAAAGAATAAAATATAAAAATAAAGAATAAATTTTTTTATATAAAAATAAAAATAAAAATAAAGATAAATAAATAAATTAATTAATTAATTAAAAAATATAAATAAATAAATATAAATAAAATATAAATATAAATTAATAATAAATAAAAATATATTTTATTTTATTTTAATTAATTAATTATTATTATTATTATTATTATTATTATTATTATTATTTATTATTATTATTTAACAAATAAAAATATAAAATAAAATAAAATAAAATAAATAAAATAAATAAATAAATAAAATAAAAATAAAAATAAAAATAAAAAAAATCAAGAATATAAGGCAGGAATCCAGCACCTGCTAACGTTATTAATCGCATTACTGATCCGAACACGGCCCATTTAGTAAAACTTTGTTTAACCTCTACTTTCTTTAGTTTTGAAGGTGAATTCTATGAGCAAACGTGTGGTGTTGCCATGGGTTCTCCTCTTTCCCCGATTGTTGCGAATCTGTTTATGGAGGACTTTGAATCTAGAGCTCTTTCCTCAGCCCTTTTCCAGCCAAAGTTATGGAAAAGGTTTGTTGATGATACTTGTGTTGTCTGGCCTCATGGAAAAGATAAGTTAGATCAATTTTTCCTTCATCTTAATAGCCAATCTAGTTCCATAAAATTCACCATGGAATATGAGGTGGAGGGTAGTCTTCCTTTCCTTGATGTCCTTATCTCTAGAAATGATGATGGTTCTTTCTCCCATCAGGTTTTTCGAAAGAAAACCCATACTGAGCAGTATCTTCATGCTAGCTCCCACCATTTCCCTGCTCAGAAATTAGGCGTCCTTAGCACCTTAACCACGAGGGCGCTGAGAATCTCTGATGAGTCTCACCTTGATAGGGAAAAGACCCATCTGTTGAATGTCTTTTGTAATAATGGTTATAGTTTGTCGCAGGGCCTCAAAGCTTTCCTCAAAGCGGAGAAAGGTCCTCCTGTTAAAAATAAAAAAGAACCTAGTGAATGGTATGGCAGTGTCAACCTTCCATTCATCTAGGGTACCACTGATAAAATTGCTAAAATCCTTAAAAAGCATAAGGTATCCTCTTACTTCAAGCTCTTTAATACAATTCGTAGTTCTCTAAAATCGGTTAAAGATCCGATTGACCCCGGGGATGGAAAAGGTGTCTACATCATTCCCTGTTCCTGTGGAACTCCTTACATTGGTGAGACGGGTCGGTCAATTAATCAAAGGATATGTGAGCATGCTGCTGATATCAAGCATAGAAGATCTCGCTCGTCCGCCTTAGCTGAGCATGCAGAAAAGACTAACCATCATATTTGCATAGAAGATGCTAAGGTCATTGCTAGAATCGACCATTTCCACCATCGTAAGTTGCGAGAGGCTATTGAAATTGAAAAAAGGCCCGTTAATCTCAATAGAGATGACGGTTGGAATATCAGCAGGTGCTGGATTCCTGCCTTATATTCTTGATTTTTTTTATTTTTATTTTTATTTTTTATTTATTTATTTATTTATTTTTATTTTTTATTTTTTAATTAATTAATTATTTATTTATTTTATTTTATTTTATATTTTTATTTGTTTTTTTTTTTTTTTTCTCGGTTAGACTAATCCTACACCCACGGGTTTCGAACCGGTGACCTTACAGAACGGAGTGCCTTAACAGTGCACCCCATCACCGACTTCTCTACGCCTCGTGGGCAAATTTGCAATTTGTGTTAAAATACAAGTCATCTTTCATCAAAAGATTCTATATTTTTATTTGTTAAATAATAATAATAATAATAATAAGAAATAAATAATAATAATAATAATAATAATAATAATAAATAAATAAATAATAATAATAATAATAATAATAATAATAATTAATTAATTAATTAAAATAAAATAAAATATATTTTTATTTATTATTAATTTATATTTATATTTTATTTATATTTATTTATTTATATTTTTTAATTTATTTATTTATTTATTTATCTTTATTTTTATTTTTATTTTTATATAAAAAAATTTATTCTTTATTTTTATATTTTATTTTTATTTTATTTATTTATTTATTTATCTTTATTTTTATTTTTATTTTTATATAAAAAAATTTTATTCTTTATTTTTATATTTTATTTTTATTTTATTTATTTATTTATTTATATTTTTTAATTTATTTATTTATTTTATTTTATTTATTTATTTTTTGACTATGTTTGACTATTTCATAGATGGTTTATTTTTAATTAGATTTCATGAATAAAGAATTAATTGTATAAATGTTTATTATATAATTTAATCAAAATTTGCATATATACACCAAGATTTGTTAAATTACCTACCATTTTATTATTTAATTGGTCAATTAATTGTATAATAAATTAAAATAATAATAATAATAAATTAATTAAGAATATAAATAAATTAATTAATTAATTAATTAAATAAATATATAATGGAATTTTTACTTTTTCTAAGTCAAACTAGCTGTTATCCTAACGGCTAGTTGAGCCATCTCTACATCTATTTATACTTATTGTCTGGATCTGATCTCTCACATAGTCCTGATGATGAACCACACTGGTTGGTTCGAAACGCGTCGACCTCGTTCTTTTGCATGTGATTATTACCGAAAGAATTTCTACTAATATTAATAATAATGATTATTAACTTTATCATTAATAATAATTATCCTTAATAAATTACTAATACGTTATCTAGAGTAAAATATCCATATTAATAAAAAAAATATCCTTGTAATTAATTTTAGGGTTGTTTAATCGGCTCATTCTCATATCTTATCCTTCCATTCCATGTTTATTATCCTTCATTCTTTCTTTTCTCTGTGGATTTTATCATGACAATGAGTCTTATTATACATTTGAAACATCGACACAAAAATGAATGTTGTTGAACTAATTTTAAATACTTAAAAAAACTCAATATTGGTTGGTTGTTTGATGCTTAGATGATCTTTTTTCAATGGGTAATGGATCAATTGAACTACATCTCATCAGTGTCACAGGTAGGATTATATGAAAATGAAGATTCGATAATACTTTCACTATACATTGGATACTTGTAAAGCCTTGACAAACATCAATCATTAAACTTTCTTGACTTCTAGAAAATGTTAACCCCCAACTGATATAGTCTCATGGACAAAATAATGATAACATAAGGGCTACTATACTAATGATGTGATGATGTCACAAGATACAAAATTCATATAAGAATTCATTTTGTGTAAGAATTTGAAATCAGTTATTAGAAATGATTTTTCAGGTTCTGTAGTCAAAATAATCACTCTATGTTAATTTTAAGGCATATTCTAATACAAATTTAGATACATTTCCACCCTTGATTCAAAGGGTAAGAAGAAGGTTTTCCCTACAAGTGTGTATAACAAAATGAAAACTTATATTTGAAATACAATTGTATAGACATTTCTATGTGTGTTTCTCAATGTTTGAATTGCATTGATTGGAATGAAATTGTACAATTATATCAATGTTAGAAAATAATTCTCTCACAAAATTTTCAAAAAAAAATTACACAATCGCTCTCCATTCATTCTAAAGTGTAGTCTAATAGAAATTAAAATACATATCCAACCTTCACAAGGAGGCTAAGAAGAAGGTTTTCCCTACATGTGTGTATAACAAAATGAAAACATGTCTCTGAAATTCAATTGTATTTACATTGTACATGTGTTTCTAATTATTAGAATTGCATTGAGTGGAATGAACTTGTACAATTATATCAATGTATAGAACAAAATTCCCTCACAAAAAATCTTGAAAAAAATTACATAATCACTCTACATTCATTTTAAAGCATAGTCTAATAGAAATTGAAATATAGTTCCAACCTTCACGTGAAGGCTAAGAAGAAGGTTTTCCCTACATGTGTGTATAAAAAAATGGAAACACATATCTCAAATATAATGGTATAAATATTCTACATGTGTTTCTAAATGCTATAATTTCATTCATTAGAATGAAATTGCACAATTATATCAATGTATAGAACATAATTCCCTCACAAAAAGTTCCATAAAAATAAATAACAACACTACATTCCTTCTAAAATGTAGTCCAATAAAATTGAAATACAATTCCACCCTTGACACATAGGCTAAGAAGGAGGTTTTTGTACATGTATGTATAAAAAAATGAAAACATGTCTCTAAAATAAAATTATATAGCAATTGTATGTGTGATTCTCAATGTTGGATTTCCACTAATTGGAATGAAATTGTATAATTATATCGATGTATAAAACATAATTCCCTCACAAAAAGTTTAATAAAAAATACATAATGACTTTGCATTCATTCTAATGTGTATTATAATAGAACTTGAAATACAATTCCACCCTTGATACAAATGTAAAGAATAATATTTTCCCTGTAGATGTGTATAACATTCCTCTAAAGTAGAATTTAATCTCAATTACTATTCATCATGTTGGATTGAGCTCATGGGAAAAATATAAATTAAAAGTAAACATATTTTTACAAAATGGCAAGAAACATATAAATCTAAACAATGGTAATCTCAACATAACTATTCTTGACCTAAAACTTTCGAGACTTTAACAACATCACTAGATTTTATAGTGCAATTGACCTATTTCGAGACTTTTTTAATGGGATTCTTACTGAGATTTTTGCTACTACCACTGTAATAGAGGTGATCTGTCATTTTGATCACATAATCGGCTTATTTAAAATTACAATAGCCCCACCTTGATCAGTCTTTAAAATGGAAAAGTTTGAGGTTACCATTCAAGGCTTTAAGGGAAATGAACCCATCTTTGCTTATGTTACTCTTATGAGGCTTAGATTTCCTAAGAACAATTTCACAATCTTGTTTAATATCCCCCTTATGAAAAATATTATTGAGATTAACCCTCTCATGCCCAAAATCTATGGGATTCCTAAGATTCATAAATATGGAGCACCCCTAAGACCCATTATAAAAAATAGGTGGCCCCACATATATTCTAGCTAAATTTTTATCTAAAAAATTCAAGCCTCTTGGTGTCTGCATCAAATACTTCATTAAGGGACATAATGGCTTTGTTAATGAGTTAAAATATATAAGACTAGATCTTATGTATTTTCTAGTAAGCTTTGATGTATTTTGCCTTTATACAAAAATACCTGTTAATGAGGCTATAAATGTTATCAATGACATTACTAATTTTGAGAGTGCTAAATTATTTGGTATATGCCTAATCGTTACCTTTTTCAGCTTCCAGGGTGAATTCTATGAAAAAACTTATGAAGTGGCCATGGGATGTCCGCTCTCCCCCATCATTGCCAACTTGTCATGGAATATTTGAGACTAAGGCTTTGGCTTTTGATTAATTCTACCCTAATATTTGGAAGAGGTTTGTTGATGGTAGTTGTTTCATTTGGCCCCATGGTTGGGATAAGTTAAATGTACTCCTTAAACCTCATAATTTTCAATCTTACTGCATCAAATTAATGATGAAAGTGGAGGTTAATGGAAACCTTCCTTTCCTTGATGTTATCCTTTCTAGAAAAGAACATGGTTCTATGTTACACCAGGTATTTCATAAAAAAAACACACACACATAATAATATCTTCTTGCTAGTTCTCATCATTTCCAATGAAGAAATTCAACAATCTCAATACACTAGCTACCCGTGATTTAAAGATTTCTGATTATGAACACCTGGAAGAGGAGAAAACCCATCTCCTAAAAGTTTTCGAAAATAATGGATATATAAAACATCAAGGTCTCAGAGCTATTCGAAGAGCTAGTAAAGAAACTAGGATTAAATCCCAGTAAATAATTTACCAATGTTCAAATTCCTTTCATCCATGGGACTTCTTATAAGATTTTTTGTATTCTTAGGAAGAATAAATTCTCTACAACCTCTGTTAGGTCCCTATCATTCTAGTGTATTCTCCTTATTGTTATTGTTAGTGTATCCCCTTACTGTTATTTTTGTGCCCATGTATCCCCCATGTTGTTATTGTTGTGGCCCATAGAAGCCCATTATTGTTATTATTGTGCCCTTACATTATTATTGTTATGTAGGCTCTGATTATATTGTGACCCCTTGTGTTAGAAAATTAAATATTACAAAGCAATGAAACACATAAAATATGTGGAAAACACAAGCACGCAAAACACATAAAAATAGAGAGACATAGATATACGTGGTTCACCCAGTTTGGGCTACGTCCACCCTGAACAACCAGTCCTTCCTTTCTATTATCCAACAAAATGAAGAGACACAACCTACAACAGATTCACTGTAATATCCGATGTTCTCTCTCACAGTCTCCCTGTCTGTTTCTCGCTCCAAGAATACACATACAATACATAGCCGCAATACAATACCCTCATACAAAGTGAGCAGTTGCCTTTTAGGGAAAAAAAACCTAAACTAAACATAACTTCTACTATAATATCATCCACCTAATGAATGGCCCAGATTGACTAGAAATTACTATACTTTTACAAGGCAATTTTACATCTGTTTTTAGCTTCGGGGGCACTGCCCCCGAAACCCCCTGCCAGGGGGGGGGGGGCTCCTTAAAGTCATAGCCTCCCCCCCTAGACCCCTCAAGAAGCAGTTAATTACGAGTGGCGTTTCCGCCCCCATTAAGGTGCAGGGGTCCAATGCTGTGATACAAAATAAATAAGATAATCAGGCTCGACACCCAACAATCTCCCACTTGGAGACTGATTGTAGCAACTTCATCGCTGCTTCATTTGCTGGACAATGACTCCTCTTTGGACCTGGCTATTTCTCATCTTCATCGTCATCCTTGAAGAACAATTGAAACTGAGCATGTTATCAGTTTCTCCCTGGTTACAACTTTTGTTAGCATATCTGCAGGATTCTGGATAGTGTGTATCTTTTCTAGCTTCAACTTTCCATCTTCCAATACTGACTGTATGAAATGGTACTTGAGTTGTATGTGTTTAGTCCTGGAATGAAATTTTGAGTTCTTTGCAAGATGAATGGCACTTTGTCTATCACTGTATAACGTGCCCATATCATGCTCTTGACCCAATTCATCCATAAACCTTTGTAACCAAATCATTTCTTTACTAGCCTCTGTAGCACCAACATACTCTGCTTCTATTGTTGAAAGCGCAACAACACTTTGAACAATGTTACCGATGAAATAGGTAACCTGACCTCAAAACGGGAACTCTAGCCCAAAAACGCTCAAAAAACATGAAAAAACACCCCCCAAAAAAAAAAATGTGTCTTCCAGAACGCACTTGTTTTTTTTCGAAGGTCAAATTTCAACATTTTCTAAAATTATGCTAAAAACAAAATTGTTTGTTGAAAAAAGGATTGAAAAACCACCCCCCAAAAAAAAAGTGTGTCTTCCAGAACGCACTTGTTTTTTTTTTAAGGTCAAATTTCAACATTTTCTAAAATTATGCTAAAAACAAAATTGTTTGTCGTAAAAAGATTGAAAAAACACCCTCAAAACAAAACCAGTTGATGCTGGAATAAGAAAAAAAAAAATTTGTCATACTTTTCGCATTTTTAAAAATAGAAATAACATTTTTTAATTTTTAAAATTCAAACATTAAAAAAAACCTAAAATTTAAGAAAAAAATAAATTTAAAAAATAAAAACGTTTAAAAGCTTAAAATTTAAAAATATATGAAGATAAAAAAAAATAAAAATAAAAACAAAATAAAAATTTTAATTCAAACACTAAAAAAAACCTAAAATTTAAGGAAAAAAAAAATAAAACAATAAACAAAAAAAACTAAGATTGAAATTTTAAAAAATATAGAAATTAAAAAATAAAAATAAAAGCAAAATAAAATATTAAATTAAAAAAAAAAAAAAGGGTTAAAAAAAGAAGGAAATTATAAAAAATAAAATATAGAAATTAAATTTAAAAAAGAAAAAGAAAATGCTTATTAAATTTTAAAAAAATAAAATAATTTAAAACAAAAAATTAAATTTAAGGAAATATATTAAATTTTAATAAATTTAAAAATTTAAAATAAAAATATTAAAAAAAAAACATTATTTAAATTAAAAGTAAAAAAATAAAAAATAAAAATAAAATACAATGAAAATATTAAATTTAAAACAGTATATATTAGAAACACAAATAAACTATAGAAAATAAATTAAATTTAAATTACAAAAAATAAAATATATATATGAACTTAAATTAAAATATGTATATAGATCAGATTTTATTAAATTTAAAAATATATATATATATATATATTAAAATAACTAATTAAATGTAAAAACAAAAATATTAAATTTTAATAAATAAACAAATAAACAAATAAATTTTAAATATAAAAGGAAAAAAAATAAAAACTTTAAAAATCAATTAAAAATTGAAAATTGAAAAAAATATAAAAATATTAAATAATATTAAATAAAAAAATTTAAAAACAAATTAATTTAAAAAAAATTAAGTTTAATTAAAAAAAAAAAAAATCTAATTTTAAATACAAAATTTTTAATTGAAATATAAAAATATAAAAATTTTATGTTATTAACAAAAAAAAAATTAATAAAAAAGTAAAACATTTAAAAAACAATATTAAATTCAAATAAATTTAAAAAAAATTACAAAATTTATTAAATTCTATAAAATAAGAAAGAAAATTTATGAAATTAAAAAAAAAAAATCGATTAAATAAAAAAAAAAAGGGGCAAAATTTAATAAAAATTACTAACAAAATAAATAAAAAAAAAAATTTAAAACAAAAAAAATAATAAAATTTACAAAAAAATTAAAACAATATTAAAAAAAAAAACCAAAACAAATTGTATTTTATATATAAAAAAAAAATTAAAAAAAGAATTAAATTTTTTGAAAAAAAAATTAAAAAAATTTAAAAAAAAAATCAATTTAAAAAAAAAAATTAAAAAAATTAAAAAAAAAACCAATTTATAAAAAAAAAAATATAAAAAAAAAATCTAGGGCGGCGGCGGTGGTGGGGCGGCGGTGGTGGTGGCGGGGGCGGCGCCACCCGGCCCTCCGCGCCCGGGCGGCGGCGGAGGCCGGCCCGTGGGCGGGCGGGGGGCTGCACACCGCCGCCGCCCTAAATTTTTTTTCTTAAATTTTTTTTTAAATTTTTTTTTTTTTTTAAATTGGTTTTTTTTAAATTTTTTAAATTTTTTTAAATTGATTTTTTTTATTTTGATTTTTTTAAATTTTTTTCAAAAAATTTAATTTTTTTTTTATTTAAAATACAATTGGTTTTGTTTTTATTTTTTTTTATTTTGTTTTTATTTTTTTTTAATTTTATTATTTTATTTTTTGTTGTTTTAAATTTTTTATACATATGTATACTTTTTATTTGATTTGATTTTAATTTTTTTTTTTTAATTTTTTTTTTTAATTTTTAATATTTTTATCATAATTTGATTTTTTTTAAATTTTTTTTTAATTTCAAAAAATTTAATTTTTTTTTTATTCAATTTGTTTAATTTTTTTTTTTAATTTTCTTTTATTTTTATATTTACTATTATAGATTACTTATATTTTAAAATTTAAAATTTAAAATTTATTTATTAAATTTTTTAAATTTTAATTTAATTTAATTGTTTTTTTTTATTTTTTTAGTTTATTTGGTGTTTCATTTTTAAAATCTATAAATTGTTTCATTAAAAAAAAGCACTAAATTTATGTGTATTTGTTTTTTAATTATTTGCATGTGTTTTTTTTCTTTTTTAATGATAGTTTTTTAATTTTAATTTTTTAATTTTTATTTTCTTTTTCAATTTTAATTTTTTTTTTTTAATTTCTTTTTTTTTTGTTAATTTTAAAAATTGTATTTTTTTTCTTATTATTATTTTTTTTTTAAATTTAAATTTTGAATTTAATTTTTTTATTTTTATTTTTTATTTTTTAAATTTTTTTTTTAATCTAAATTTTAATTTTGTAATTTTAATTATTTTTAAATTTTTTTTTTTTAACTTTTTAATATGGTTTTTTTAATAAGTTTTAAAAAAATGTTTTTTTTTATGTTTTTTTTTTAATTTTTTTGGTCAATTTTTGTTTTTTTCTTTAAATTATGTGTTTTTTTTTTCAAATTTTGTCATTTCCTTTGTTATAATTTTCAAATATTTTTGTTTTTATTTATTTATTTTTGTTTAAATTTTTTATTTTTACGAGCTATTTTTGTTTTTTTTACATTTTTATTGGGTTTTTTTTTATTGTTTTTATATATATTTTTTTATCTAAGTTTTGTGTTTTATTACCAACATGAAAATCACCACTCTAAAAAAAAAAAGTTGATGCAGCATCAATACGTTTCAAAATTAGCATGAAAATCACCGCTCTAAAAAAAAAAGGTTGATGTAGCATCAATATGTTTCAAAATTAGCATGAAAATCACCGCTCTAAAAAAAAAATGTTGATGCAGCATCAATATGTTTCAAAATTATCATGAAAATCACCACTCTAAAAAAAAAAGGTTGACGCTGAGTTGATGCTGCATCAATACATTTCAAAATTAACATGAAATTCACTAACATTTTAAAACAAATATTCATACTTCATAAATAAAAATATTAGAGTGTCAAAAATGAGCACCAAAAAAAAAATTGGTGATTCTGCATCACCACTTTTCAAAATCGGGTGCTTTTTATGCTACCAAGAAAAAGTAGGTAACATTGCGGTTACCTATTTCATCGGTAACATTGTTTTTGGATTTTTGAAACCCAACTGACAACTGTTCCACCTACAGTAAATACATATCCTATAATGCTCTTCCTGTTATCTCTGTCACCTGCCATATTTGCATCAACATATCCCTGTAGAGCAATGTTTAAACCACCAAAGCATAATGCTTGATTTGTGGTACCTCTCAAATATCTGAGAATCCATTTTACTGCCATCTAATGTTCTTTTCCTGGATTGTTCATGTACCTGGTTACAACTCCCACTGCATGTGCAATATCAGGCCTTGTGCAGACCATTGCATACATTAAGCTTCCAACTGCTGATGCATATGGAACTTTAGACATATAGTCCATTTATTCTTGGGTCTTGGGGCACATCTCCTTCCTAAGTTTGAAATGGCTAGAAAAAGGTGCACTAACTGGTTTTGCATTCTACATACTAAATATTTTCAAAACCTTTTGTATGTACTCATTCTGAGACAATGTTAATTTGCGATTTTTCCTGTCTCTACTTGTTCTCATACCAAGGATTTGTTTTGCAGCTCCCAAATACTTCATTGCAAATGAATTTGCCAATTTTCTTTTGAGCACATTTATTTCCTGCATGTTAGACCCTACAACAAGCATGTCATCTACATACAATAACAATATAATATAGCTTCCATCATTTTTCTTTTTCAGATAAACACACTGATCAGAGTGACATCTAGTATAACCTTGTTTAGACATAAACTTTTCAATTTTTATATACCATTGCCTTGGAGCCTGTTTTAAGCCATACAAGCTCTTCTTTAACCTACACACTAATTTTTCTTTCCCTTTTACCTCATATCCTTCTGGTTGCTGCATATAGATCTCTTCCTCCAAATCTCCATGGAGAAATGTTGTCTTTACATTTAACTGTTCAAGATGTAAATATTCCGTCGCTACAAGACTTAAAATAGTTCTGATTGAAGTCATCTTAACAATAGGAGAAAATATTTCATCAAAATCAATACCTTTCTTTTGTGCAAACCCCTTCACCACAAGTCTAGCTTTGTACCTTTGTTTTCCTCCATCTCTTCCTTCAGCCTGTAAACGCATTTATTCTATAAAGTATTTTTACCTGCAGACAACCTGACTAAGTCCCAAGTCTGGTTATGAATTAAGGAGTCCATCTCTTCTTCCATGGCTAGCTCCCACTTCTTCCTTCTTTCAACTTGCATTTCTTCTTCATAACATTCGGATTCACCAAAATCAGTCAACAATAAATAATATAATGAAGGATAGTATCATTCAGGGGGTCTACTTATCCTGGTAGATATTCTGACACCACTTTCAGGTGTTTGAGGTGCCTGTTGCTATTGTGGTGGTTGTTGTTGTTGTGGCTGTTGATTATTATTATTTTCAAGCATCTTTACTTTTTCTGTGATCTCATCAAGAACTGTGTATTCTTTATTTTATTTTTTCTGTTTCTTTTCCTGCAACTGATTCTTATACAATACTTTTTCATTGAATATTACATCTCTACTCCTAATTATTTTGTGATTTTCATAATCATATAAGCGATAACCAAAATCATTAAAACCATATCCAATAAAGGTTCATTTCTTTGATTTTTCCTCAAGCTTTGTTCTATTTTATTTATTAATATGGGCGAAGGCCTCACAGCCAAAAGGCTATAAAAAAGAGTAGTTTACCTTTTTACCTATCCATGCTTCCTCTGGAATACCACCATCCAAGGAACTTGAAGGCCCTATGTTTATTAGATAAATAGCAGTATCTACAACATCTGCCTAGAATTGTAAAGGCAATCCCGCATGCAATCTCATGCACCTTGCATGCTCCATGATTGTTTTGTTCATCCTTTCCGACACGCCATTTTCTTGTGGTGTTCTTGGAACTGTCGTCTCTCTGTGAATTCCATGCTCTGAACAGTACCTATCAAAGTATTTGCTGCAATATTCACCTCTATTTTCTGATCTGAGACACTTCAACTTCTTTCCTGTCTCAATCTCAGCCAAAGATTTCCATTTCTTGAAAGTATCAAATACATCAGATTTATTCTGAATACAATAAATCCAAGTTTTTCTAGTTGCATCATCAATAAAAGTAACATAATAACGAGAGCCACCAAGAGATGATACCTGAGCAGGTCCCCATACATCTGTATGTACAAGGTCTAATTTTTCGCTCTTCTTTTCTTTCCCAACTCTGAGAAATTTGACTCTCTTCTATTTTCCATAAATGAAATTCTCAAAGAAATCCAAATCAACATTCTTCAAACCCGGAAACAAATTTCTTGAGTGAAGAACCTTCATCCCCTTCTAACTTATGTGTATGAGCCTATGATGCCATAATGCGGCATCTGCTCCTTTGGAAGTTAAAGCATTAACATAGTTAGAAATACCATTGCATAAATACAATGTACCAACCTTTTCACCTTTTTCTATTACTAGTGCTCCTTTGGTGACCTTCCAAGTTTTATCTGTGAAAGCTGTCACACAACCATCACTGCCTAACTGCCCTGTTGAAATCAGATTTTTCTTCAAATCTGGAACATGCCTTACCTCCTTTAATAGCCATTGGTTTCCATTCTGTTGTCTTACAGGAACCTTACCCATTCCAACAATTTTACAGGGTTTATCATCACCCAAACGGACTTGTCCAAAATCTCCTTGAACATAGCCATGAAAATATTTCTTATCAGGGGTGACATGGAATGAGGTCCCTGAATCTACAACCCAAGAATCAGTAACATTTTCGAAAGAAAGAATCAAATCATCTTGTAACACATCACCTGTCACATTTGCTTCATGATTGTTTTCTTTCTGTGAGTCTCCTTATTTTCCCTTCCGAGATCTATAGTATTTCTTTAGGTTTCCTTTCTTTCTACATTTCTAGCACACTATCCACGATCTAGACTTGGATCTACCTTTACTTGATTTACTGCGATATCCCGAGCTCTTTCCTCTTTCCATTTTTCTTCCCCTAGACTCTGCACTCAAAGCATTACCCGATGTCTCACCGGAGCTTTTTCGTCGCATTTCCTCGCTAAGGATAGCACTGAAAACATCATCTAACTTTAAATTACTAGATCCAAAAACAGAGTTACTAATGGCCATAACTAAACCATTCTAGATTTCTGGCAATGAGAACAAAAATAAAAGAGCCCTAACTTCATCATCAAAGTTTACCCATACAGAACTTAACTGACTGGTAACTATATTAAAATCATTTAAATGGTCTGCAATAGATCCACCTTCCGACATGTTCATATTAAATAAACGTTTCATAAGAAATACCTTGTTTGAGGCTGAGGGTTTTTCATATAGTTTCACCAACGCCTTAATCAAATCCTCTGTTGTTGTTTCCTTCGAAATATTGAAGGCTACCAACACCGTGAGGCACAACTGCACTGTTCCAAGTGCCTTTCTATCAAGAATATCCCATTCTGTTTCTGTCATAGTTGTCGATTTCTTTGTTTTTCCGCTCAATGGTAGGTACAGATCTTTCTGATACAGATAATCTTCCATCTACATCTTCCACAACGGGAAGTTTTGGCCATTAAATTTCTTGACCCTAAACTTACCATCTTCCTCCATTGCTCCCAATCGAACCAGGAACCCTTCTTTCTCGCGATTTTATCAGCCAAATAGACCTTTGGCTTTGATACTAGTTGTTAGAAAATTAAATATTACAGAACAATGAAACACATAAAATATGCGGAAAACACAAGCACACAAAACACATAAAACCATAGAGACACAGATATACGTGGTTCACCCAGTTTGGGCTATGTCCACCCGGAATAGCTAGTCTTTCCTTTCTATTATCCAGCAAAATGAAGAGACACAACCTACAGCAGATCCGTTGTAATATCCTTTGTTCTCTCTCACAATCTCCCTATCTGTTTCTCACTCCGAGAATACACATACAATACATAGCCGCAATACAATACCCTCATACAAAGCGAGCAGTTGCCTTCTAGGGCAGAAAACCCTAAATTAAACATAACTTCTACCGTCAGATCATCCGCCTAATGAATGGCCCAGATTGACTAGAAATTAATATACTTTTACAAGTAAATTTTACATCTATTTTTAGCTTTGGAGGCATTGCCTCTGAAACCCCCCGCCAATGGGGGGCTCCATAAAGTCGCAGCTACCCCCCTGGACCCCCAGGTAGCATTTAATTATGGGTGGCATTGTCGCCCCCATTAAGGTGTAGGGGTCCAACACTGTGATACAAAATAAACAAGATAATTAGGCTCCACACCCAACACCTTGGACTCCTATACATACCAAGGAGCTCTTATCATTTTTATGATCCAAGAATTGTTTATTGATGTAATATAAAGGAGGTTTCACCATCATATAGGAATTTTTTAAAGTCATGTATATATATATTTTTCTTCTATTCTTTGACTTGCTTACATAACATGTGGTATTAGAGCTATGGATTATAGGGTTTCGCTTCTTCAAACAAGCCATATTTGAATTTTTTATATAATGTTTTCAATAAGAAGCTTCAGAAGATGAAATTGGAACCACATGGAGCTGAAATATTGGTGAACCCTGTGTATTAATTTCAAATCTTGGTTCACTATATTTTCGAAGATACGATCTGAGGAAGTTAGGATTTTGCATGATCCAAAATTCCATATCAAACATGTGACCTAGGAAAAATCAAAATAACTTTCTCTCTGAGCATCAGGTTTGAATTTCGTAAAAATTTATTGAAAACAGACGAATTGTAGTTTTTTATATATAATGTTTAGGGCCAAAGGTTAAAATAGTGACACGTGAAACTCCGTACAAGTTAACTCTATTGAACCAATGTTTAATCAGGTCATCGTGGTAGATTTGGAATAACACTTGCTTTAAGAATCCAATCTTATTTTGACTTATGGGATTGGAAATGATACTTAAAGGGGCACCACAGGATGAAATTTCAGATCTTGGAGATCTAAAATTATAGAGATACAATATTTTCTATATCAAGCTCCTAAAAAACAAGAAAAATGTGTGTATTTTTAAAAAAAAATTATAACATTTGTTTGAAAAATAAGTTTGAAGTGATTCAAATGGAATAGGGAAGCATATATATCTTTTTTGATTCCAAAATACCTTGAAACAAAAAAATGGACATGCGTAGTAATCAACCAAAAATATCTTCTGTGACACGTGAAGAAGAGGAAGAAATGCAACATGATATATCAAAATTACGAGACCAAGTGCAAAAAAAATTGTTGTCGCAAAAAGTAACAAAAAATGAATTGGAAGCCATGATGAATGTTAAGACAGGTGGTATAAAAATGGGCATGGGATTTTTCAATGATGTTTTGGAAGTATACATGGAAGCGATAATGAATGTCAAGATAGAGGGATTGAAGGAAGGTTTTGAAAAGTTGCTAGAAGAAAGGCTTCCAAGTGGTGACAAGGTAATCCATGAAAATCATGATGAGGAAAAAAATAATATGAATCATGATTTTAGAGACTACAATGTTGGCTTTAAGAACCACCACATTCTAAGGATTGATATGAGTAATTTTGATGGCAAGGATCTGGCAACATGGATACTATAGATGGAGCAATATTTTGATCTTCCTGATGTACAACACTCACAAAAGTTACACATTCAAACTTTATATTTAAAACAAGTCATTTTTTATGGTATCAATGGATTTTTTCTCGTAAACCACTTGTCACTTAGTCAATTTTTATGGAGGAAATGATAGCACATTATGAGGATACAAAGAGTAACACCTTCTTTAGCCAATTGATAAATCTAAAAAAAAACGGGTTCAATGGAGGAGACCATTGAGGACTCACAAAAATTGAATATCAGGGTAACTGATATTCCATAGGAGCATGATATTGATGTCTTCATAGGGAATTTTAAGGATAACATCCAACATGAGGTTTGCCTTTGGGGACCTGATTGATTGGAAAAGACATTTATGGTGGAAAGAAAATTTGAAAGTAAAATTATGGAAACAAGGAATTCTACCACTCATAACTATAAATATGGAAGTGTTGTTGCTCCTAGACTTCCACAACCTATAAGGTTGATTCCACAACAATTGGAGGAAAAAAGAGAAAAAATTCTTTGTTACAGTTGTGATGGAAAATATACCAAAGGTCATAAGTGTGCTGAGAGGAAATTATTCTTCATATATTGTGAAGAGGAGGAAGAAAAGGAACAAGAAACATCAAAAGAGGAGGATATACACCAAGAACCAACCTCTGATAAAGAAGAAATTAATATTACCATATCTTGTAATGCATTGGAAGGAATTACCACTCTAATTGGAAGGAATAACATTGTATCAACATTTGTTTGTCCATATTTCTTTAGTTGGCCAATTGGCCCTTGCACCAATTGTATTTTTGGTGATGCTCTTTGTTCTTGAATATTTTAATCTCTTACATATTCCATTACACCTATGTGTAAGTGAACTTAATCCATTAATATATACTGAAATAAATTAAATCCAACAATATTCAATGAAATTAATGCAATTGATTAATTTAATCACATTTAAACTAATGCACTCGTTGAAAATTAATATCACCATATTCTATATATTTTAGTGGTATAGTTCTCACTATGAAATACATGTGTGATTCCTTCAATATTCAACATGATATGAGCATACATCACATCAAGAAATAGATAACAGAAAGGAAAATAGTTCTAAAACTCATACCACATGGATCCCAAGAAAATAGCTCCAAATTTCTATTAATGTCCAAGCCAAACTGATACACAAAGATGTCTCTTGATGTGCCAAAACTCGAAGTGATTCCAACCTCAACAAATGACTGAGAAAATACATCAAATAGACTTCAAAACACTCTCCCTAGCCTCAGGGAGTCGAATCCATGAGAGGAGGAGATGTTTCACCTACTCCCAAACAAGAATCTGAAGACTAGGAAAACTCAACAATTTGCCTTTAAAAGAGAGGAAATTGATTCATTTAACCTCCTAGTATACTTATCTGATGCATATACCTTAGATAAAAGTGATAAAATAATATTTACATCCATCTTGACCATTTACATCAATAATTTTCACATTACCCAATCAAAAAGTCAAAAAGTCAAAAATGTTAAAAACAATGAAAATTGACAATTCCTTGGTAAATGCGCAGCGCCATGACAGAAAAAATGACCTGTCTTGTAGCCAAATTTTGTAGGCCTTCTCAATGTCCAAATGAGCTCCATGATAGCTCATTGGAAATCGTGTCCTGTCTACTTTCCAGATATGCTTTTATGTTTCAAAATGGTGTATATCTGCCCTATCAAAAACCTGTTCTCCCAAGACTGGTAAACGCGTAGCGCCAAGGCCAAAAATAGGGCAGAAACATGATTTTTTGATGGTTTTTGGCCTTTTTGAGGGACAAATTTTTCTCAAAATATTTTGGAACTTTCTAAGGTTGATTTACTCATCACTAGAAACATGAATATGCTAACCTTTTTCCATTTGGATGGCCCAAAAAAGAGCGCAGCGCCAGTGACGTTGCGTGTTTAGCACAATTTTTGCATGCTAAACTGTCCCAAAAATCAAAATTTGCACCAAGTGTTCCAAAATTGGAATTTTTCTTGCTCATAAAGGGTTAGAGGCCTGAAGGGACAACTCAACTAGAATATTGAGCTTCTCTTTCTCCTTTAACTCAGTCAAAGCCCCAATCTTTGCATGGGCACATTTGAGCTTGGCCCTTGCAATCCTGTTTCTCATGGCATAGTGATTTTCCATCTTCCTTTGAATGTCAGTGTCCTTATTTTCTTTCTCTAACAGGCTCTCCAAATGAAAATTGGCCCTCTCAAGCCAAGACTCTCTGTCTCCGTTAATCTCTATGGCAAGCAGCTCACTTGGAGTAAGCTGCTATGCCAATTCTGCCTCTTTATGCCTTTCTCGGGCTAAAGCCCTCTTTAGTCCCATGGTCCTCGGTCTCTTTCTAGGAAGTTGATATTCCTCATCATCACTATCATCAAATATACCCAGGGTCTCATCTAGAAAAGCCTTGACCTTTCCGGCCTCCTTCTGAGCTCTTATTGCCCTGACCTCACTGATGATCTGCTTTGTATTCAGCTGTTGATTCTCTAACTCAAGAAAGTTAATCACATTCTTTTCTCTACCAATATTAGCTTGAAGCTCACTAATCTTGGAATCTTTGCCTCTGATCAAATAATATTCCTACTTAGCCTGAGCTAAGAGGAATATTCACTTTTGTTTGAATTTATGTTACATGAATAAATGAATAAATGAGGACATGTAAAACTCCTGAAAAGAATGAATAAATCAATGCCCATGTGAACAAGGATAAATCAGGGCCATGTAAATAAATCACTTGCAGGTGTGAAAGGGGTTTAAGTTGTGAGACTGGGTCAACCTTGACCAAATCTACAACGTTGTCTAGATTCAATGTACCTCATAAAGGGACAACACAGTTCTAGAAGGAGGCCCCTCATGTGAAAGGAGCTAACTCATCAAGGTGGTTTAGGGTTTGAAAAGGCTTTCATCTTATAAAAGGAAGGGGGAGGAAACAAGAGAAGGTTGTTGATTGATTATATTTCTGAGTATCTTGTCTATTTAGACAAATACTATTCTCTTTTGTTTAGTGGAGAATTTTTCTGCTTAGCACTTGGAGTTCTTATTCAGGGATTTCACCTCTTCCATTGAGGATCATTGGAGGATTATTTTCTGATTTGATCCACTATCAGGCTTTGGGCCAAGCTCTACTTCCAACTGCAACACAGATCCAGTGAGGGTTTGCTTGCTTTTGTAGGCTGCAGCAAGTGGGACTCTAGATCTGCAGATATCTAGCTTATATTGGAGCCTCTTCTCATGGAGTGTGTCTTTTAACCTCCTAGAAGAGTGCATCCACTGTTTGAGCTTCAGATTTGTATCTTGACATCAGGCCATCATTGTTATTCAAGCTACAACATAGTTTTCATTGAGGAATTATGTTATTTTCATTAGAGGTTCTGCAAGGTGTTTTGATCCCATTTTTTATGAGAGATCTCTGGTGCTGGGCTTTTCCTTTCACTTTGGTGATCCATAGATTAGCTTGTTGTTCCATGTTCTATTTAGATATGATCTATTTTAATGTAAATTCATCTTCAGAAATTTCTGAAGCATTTTCCAGATCTGCAACTTAAAACTCAGATCTACTCTTTGTAATGCATGATTCGGTCAAAACCTCAAGGGGATCTTGTAAATAAGACTATCTAGTTTCCATATCTGAAATGGATCTGATGTTTTGTCCAAAAATATGTCCTAGATCTGAGCTTTAATATTCATCTGCTGCAGCTCCTCAAAATAACGTTGTTAAGCCATTTGGCAGTTTATATATGTGTTGCAGCCTTCTTTTCCGAAGATTTCTTGCTCTATTGTCTCTTGTATTCTATTTTATATTGAAAGAGCTTCATTTTGATTCTGATTTTCTGTTGTATACTCATAATTTAATCATATTTTATGGCCTCTTGCTCACACTGTCCAATAATTCATTATTTCTGAAGCAATTTGTAGTGCCTAGTTGCAGCCCCTCTTGTAGGGTGTTTTTCAGCTAGACTAGGTGGTGGGAGATCTGTTTACCACACCTATTTTGATTTGTTTTTGCTCCCATTTTGGATCTAGACCCCAGATCTACTGATCTAATGGATACAAGGGCTGTAAACTCATTTCTATTCATCAATCTCCCAGGAGTGTGTTATTTAAGCAGGCTTTTTGTGCTGTTCTAGAGTTGGAATATTACAGTGGTATCAGAGCTCCTTTCTTGGCACAGCCTGTGCTTTCTTTGGAACACCACAGCCATTTTGCATTCAGAAGAATATTAACCTCTTACTAAAAGGGATAAGAGGTATCATAACAGAAGTCACAAGAAGTTTGATTACACTACTGATGAGCAAGACAAGGGTAAAGCCCCTGAGACTACAAGTGATAAAGAAGGAGAAGAGTTTTCCAAAACTCTTTTGGTGGCCATGAAATATCTTTCCAAAGAGATCAAGGAAATGAGGATGGAAATAATAATGGAATCTCCTGGGAGATTTCATCTGGGGGAAATCTTTGACATGTCTCATCACTGGATTGGTCAACCAATGAACCAGACATAAGCCCCACAATCTCCACAATGCTGCACTATGCCTACCTTCTTGGCTGTGGAGAATGAAGGAACACAAGAGCAAGCAACCCTTGAAGACTGCTTTGTGGAATATGAATCTCAGAATCGGAGATTCAGAGACCACTTGAGTTTCCAAGAGTTTTGTCACCTCAAGGACAGAAGAAGACCAAGGCAGCAGTATAGAGACGATGGGTTCTTCAATAATCATAATCTACATCACTCTATGGGTAGCTTCGTTTTGCCCAAGTTTGATGGGTCACCCACTAGTTCAGCCAAGGCATGGGTAGAAAAGTTGGACATCTACTTTCAGTTGAACAAAGTCCCTGAGAGTGAAGCCATCAAGATTGCAGTGTTGCACTTTGATGGTGAAGCACACAATTGGTGGTTCCATGGATTGTCTACATTGGGCCATGCCAATGTGACTTCCTACTCTAAATTCACTAGAAGATTAGTAGAGAGGTTTGATAGAAACGATCCACAAACACCTTTCATGAGCCTTGCAAAGTTAAAGCAATCGGGAAATGTAGAAACTTCTATCTCTAAGTTTCTGATATTATCATTTATGGTTCCTGATATGTCTGTAGCAAGGAGGGTGTACATGTTCATCGATGGCTTGGATGAACCTTTGCATGGGTTTTAAATCTACCAATCCCACCACTTTACATGATGCCATTGAGAGGGATAGGGACCTCCAAGATGCCTTGCCAAAAGCAAAGGCAACTTTCCAGAACAAGGCCCCTCACTTTTCTAAGGGGAAGGAAGAAAAATTTTCTCCTTTCAAGGAGAGCTCATTCAAGAAGCCTCTTGATATCTAACTCAGGAGAGAGCTGAGGAAGAAGAGACTATGTTTCACTTGCCAAGATTCATGGGCACCTGGACATAGATGTGCTGCTAGGAAAGCACACTACATAGAAGTATTCTCGGATTTTGAGTAGGAAGATGAAGATGATGAGCCAAGGAGGGGTTATAGCACTGATAATTTTGAGGGAGATCCAACACCATATGGAGATGGGGATGGAGCCTTTGCTAAAATAGGTGGAACTCTTGCATCTTTGAGAGGAGTGCCTAAGTACTTGACCCTAAGAGTACAAGGTTCAATCATGAATCAGAGGGTATCTGTGTTGATTGACAGTGGGGCAACCCACAAATTTATTGATGCTCATCTTGTGTAGAGGAGAGCAATCCCCACTGATACTTTTGAGGGATTCTCTGTTTTGGTCCCAAGAGATAGGACAATGCAATGCATGCAATATGTTCCATAACTCTCAGTTACTATGAGGTCCTACACTTTGGTGGATCACTTTTTTTTAGTTGACATACCAGACACTAATATCATTTTGGGTGTCCAATGGTTGATTACATTGGGGAAGGTCACCACTGATTGGAAGGCTTTGCAGATGGAGTGGGTGGACATGAAGAGTGGTAAGCCCCAAATGATCCAAGGCATGTATACTTATCCTTCACCTAACACTTCCACACAAACAACATAGATGGATTTGTGCAGTGAAAGCAAGGATCTCATAGTCCCTTCACTAATGTTCATGAACTTTCTACATGGGACATTCCTATCTAGTGGAAAACCACCTGGGAGGCCACCAGATTCAGATCTTGTGGGGGAGCCTCACAAAGTGTTGGTACAAATCTAGATCCATGAGGGATTGGAGCAATGGGGGACCAAGCTACAATGCTGGAGGGCTTGGGACAACTCAAGAGAGGGGGATCCTCTCATTGTATCACTATCACCTTCTCTCTTTTCTAGATCTGTGCTGTAGGAGGAGGAGAATGGGAGGATCAACCTTCCAAAAAACATATTTGGAATTAGAAATTTCAGAGAAGAGATCAGTAGCATGACATACACTTCCATGGAGGTATCATCAGTGTTTTCTTTGTTGAGCAGTGTGGATCTGTACTAGAAATCGCAATTGCTTGTAGATTATTCCAAAGATCTCCACACCGGTATGATACTAGATAACCTGCAGGAAGAAGAGGGCTATTTTGTCCAAGGGGGAGTCATCTAATTTCATGGTAGTATCTTCCTATCTAGAGCTTCTGAGCTCAAATAGAAGATACTATAGAGGGCACATAAGGAATTCCTTCTCAGCCATATGCAGTCCATGAATATCTACACCCTGATCATGAGGAGCTTTGATTGGGAGGGGATGAGAGAGGACCTACATCAGCACTTTCAAGAGTGCATTAACTATGGAGGATTGGGGTAGCCAATGGACTCTTTTCAAGAGTCATATCAGCTAGTTCCTCCTTTTCTTGAGAGGAGGGAAATGCTCATGCACAACTCCATGAGTATGAAGAACTATGGTGGTAAAGGATTTGATCATGCTAAGCAAGATCTATTTTCTGATTTGTCACATTATTTTACCATGTTTCTCAGGCTATGTCTCCTAAAGGGGGTGAGATATCATGTGGATCTCATATTTTTTTGAGGGCCAATAGCAATTCTGAACTTGGCCACTCCCTTGTTGTGCAAAGGGAGATTCCTTTTCATGATGGGTGCTTCCCAAAGGCACCAAACATATCTGATATCTCTAGCTATGTTGATATGACTTATGCAGCAAACATGTGGAGGGAATGCCACTTGCCACACCTTGATCTAAATCAGGCATGAGGTGCACTGCACTGGCATCACATGTGGGAATTTGACCCCCATCTTCAAGGTCAAATTTCTATTGGCATATATGTCGTTTTGCTTCCATACTTGGATGATATACTTGTCCTATTTTTGGGATTGTATGGAGGAAGTATGGATATTTTTCATGTACCACATGGATTGGAACTTCTCTATGAGCCTCATGCTACATTTTTTAGAGAAATCATTGCTCCAGCCATATTTATTTTTGTTGAATTTTTCACTCCTGGTGGGATGGACTATGCACATCTTATTTGGGCCTTAGAGGAACAATTCCTGATGTATTGGATTGATGAGAACTTGGCTTATGATGAGGACTTGATCATTGATGATGTCATCAATGTAGGAGGGGAAGGACTACAACTCTCACCCTATCAGTTGCTTGAGGACAAGCAACATTTTGGAGGGGAGGACTGTAATATTCCTACTTAGCCTGAGCTAAGAGGAATATGCATTTTTGTTTGACTTTTTGTTGCATGAATAAATGAATAAAGGAGGACATGTAAAACTCCTGAAAAGAATGAATAAATCAATGCCCATGTGAACAAGGATAAATCATGGCCATGTAAATAAATCACTTGCAGGTGTGAAAGGGGTTTAAGCTGTGAGACTGGGTCAACCTTGACAAAATCTACAACACTGTCTAGATTCAATGTACCTCATAAAGGGACAACAGATTTCTATAAGGAGGCCCCTCATGTGAAAGAAGCTAACTCATCAAGGTGGTTTAGGGTTTGCAAAGGCTTTCATCTTATAAAAGGAAGGGGAGGAAACAAGAAAAGGTTTTTGATTGATTATATTTCTAAGTATCTTGTCTGTTTAGACAAATACTATTCTCTGTTGTTTAGTGGAGAATTTTGTTGCTTAGAACTTGGAGTTCCTATGCAGGGATTTCACGTCTTCCATTAAGGATTCTTGGAGGAGTATTTGCTGATTTGATCCACTATCAGGCTTTGGGCCAAGCTCTACTTCAAACTGCAACATAGATCCAGTGAGGTTTGCTTGCTTTTGTAGGCTGCAGAAAGTGGGACTCTAGATCTATAGATATCTAGCTTGTGTTGGAGCCTCTTCTCATGGAGTGTGTCTTTTAACCTTGTAATGTCCCAAATGAGGGATTTTCTGCTCCATCGGGAACATCTTAAGATATTCCATTTTTCCTTCTTCAGTCAGCTACTGTAAGTCCAATTCAAATATTGAATGATGGGGCATTTATAGGATATGACTCCTTCCAAATAATGGATAAATCCCGAGGCTATCTAGCCCTTCTCAGACTCTGCCTATGGATATGCAATATTCCACCTCAGGAATTTCTGCCACAGGGTCTTTGAGGATGCTGTATAAGGAATATGCTGCATAAATAAGGCTAACCAATGTTGGGATTCCCTAGAACACTTCTAATATAACTTCCCTGCAGAAAATGAGCTTAAATAAATGATTCTAGATGGGTTATACAAATCTTCCCAAACTAGATCTCTAAAACAATGCTCAATGAAAGAGCTTACAGCAATATGCAAAACATCAATCTGGAACTCTACAAATTTGAATCTATCATGAGAGGGTAAATAACATAGCCATCATCATATTAATATATTAGCATGATTATACAGAAATATCATGAGGAATAAAGCCCTCGAGCATTAGAACCAATCCTCCCATGAATATACAATACAATGCCGGAGTAGCTGCAGCGACACAGAATGCCGAAAGAACATAATTGCACAGTATCTATGTGAGATGTAGCTGCTAAATGTATAAAAATTATATGTAGATGAAGGAATACAAGAAAATGGCCCAAGAAAGGAAAATGGGCTCAATATGGGATTTCTAGCCAATCTCATTGAGATTGCTAGAAATGCCGAATAAAATACAAAAGTGACATACCAATTGTCACTGCAGCTGGAACCAAATGAATATGAGGTTGTGGCTGATCTGATATGATGATGCCCTCCTTTGATAATGCCTTCAAGGAAAAGGGGCTGATCCCCTTCCACTCAAAATCACTCCTCCTGATGAGCTCAAAGATCTCCCTCAACACTGCCCTCATGGAATAACGCAGTTTCTCCAAGTGACTGCGTAGTGGGAGAGAGTGAATGGGTGGCCTGATGCCACAGATCTAGAATGAATTCCAAGAGCCCTCTCTACAACTCCTCCAAAGAAGGAATCCATCCTCCTCTGAAAATTAAAATAGGGAAGAACTCTATGAGTTCCTTTGTTGTTACCCCAGCTACACAACACCAACCTGCTACAGGAAAACACTGCAACTGAAGGAGTGAGCTTGGAAAAATGCTGGAATGAGGATATGCAGCTCAAATCCTCTCCTCCCCTGAGGAAGAGGTGGGGTATCCCCTCCCGAGAGCACCCCCAGTGCTCAAGAGCACTGCAATCCTGCTAAACAACCCAGATGTGCAAGTCCTTGACCTTACTACGAAATTTCTGAATCCAAGAATAATCCAAATGAGCTGCTCCTTTGTTATTATAAATCAAATGAAATCTCTTTCACCATAGGACCCACAATTAGGGTTTCCATTCACTTTTGAATGCTTTCCCTCCAAAAGTTGCATTATCTTCTAATGCAAGCTACCCTTCTAAGGCAGTGTTGTTGACTTGGTCAAAGGTGACCAACTCAAGGTGATCCTCATAATGTTCACACCATGGGGTTTTTATTTCAGCTGCTTTATTATTTCTCCTTTCACATAAGGAGTGTTATTTTCCATCAAAAGGGGATAAGGGGTTTTCCTTACCCATTTTATTAAACAAAATAAAAATATGCCACTATAATGTTCCATTTTAGCTTGAGGCTAAAATTGGGAACATTACAGTCCTCCCCTCCCACATGTTGCTTGTCCCCAAGAAACTACATAGAGAGAACAAAAATTTCTCCTCCTTCTTCTCTTATGGCCTCCTCATAAAAAATCTCCACCACTGCTCAAGATATGATGCGGTAAAACTGTCCTCCAATGCCTCCTCCCAAGTATGCAAACCGGAATGGTGTACACCCTGAAAGATAGAAGGTGTAGGTGGAAATCCTCCTACTGAACTATGGCCTCCTCAAGGTAGGAGTGAGGACATGCATGGGAAAATAAAATCCCACTGATGATCTTCTCAACCATGCTATCGTCCAAATGAAAACCTTGCCCCCTGTTCTGTGCAATGTAATGGGGCTGAATGGAGAGTTTTGTTGCTTCATCCCAATAAGCTCCTCTCTCCCTTTGTAGTACATATGGGGCTGCTACTATCCTTGGGCTAAAATGGTGTGGCCTCCAAGAGTGGCCCAAGCTACCCCATCAAAATATCCATCCATGAAATGCCTCTCTAAATTCTCCAAGTGGTTGGCCCCACAAGAAGAGAAAAGTAATAGTATGGCAATCATGGTTTGCCCAATGGTGTCTCCTGCAATATAGAGCATGTGTAATGGGGAGAATAGTCCTCCCAATGGGTTTTCCCAACATATAAGTCACTCTCCAAATATTTCTCCCTATGAATACATAAGCATCATCAATACAAGGTAGCATAATACAATGAAAACAAGTTGTCACAAGACAACTAGAGAGTGGGTCACTGCTTCTCTTATGGGACCAACGCAGTGCACCTCTTGTTTACATCAAAATAGAAATTAACAAGTGGATTCCCAGCCACTTGTTTGCTGCCACAAACATCTCATGAGATGGAATCATGAAAGTACAAATAGGTGCCAATAGTGCACACCAAGAAGTATGTGGCCTCCTCCACAACCCACCATAAGATTGGTCGATTTTTCTACTACAAATTGCTGCAAGTACATCCTAATATAATATACAAGAAGGTAAAAGACCTCTTGATACATCATGCTACTCAAACAAGGAAAAGAAGTATAATACTAAACATAAAATTATACCTTCTCCCTCATGCACTTGAGTTCCTGAGCAGAAATGGCTCAACCGAAAATTTCCCTCTACCTCCAATGAGTAGGGAAGTGGCTGTGAGATTATATCCACCAAAATCAAGCGAGATATGCATCTCCCTATGCTGAAAGGTTCCATTATGAATGCCCTCCCGAGTGAACTTCTCTAGCCAATCCAAGTATGCATCCAAGTGCATAGCTAGGAAGCCCTCATATGTTGTGCTGTGGATGATTTTGTCACCCCCCCCTAGAGGCAACCTAGAGTTGCCATAGACCAGTGCCTAGGACATCTTAATATAGCAAGGAGCCCCTTATAATTGGGTTGTCAGTCCAAGAACTCACTTACTATCTCTTGTTTGAAACAAGGAAACTAGATTTGAATGGGACCAATCTCTCTCAGAAGCTGACACGAGAATAATGTAGGAACATCAGGTAAAACTTTAGCATGAAAGCATCAGACAGTTAAGAGACCGCTTACTGTAAAGAGGGCCGATTCAAATAATATATCACAGAAATCAAATATCAGAAAAAGAGTGCAATGAGGAAACATAAGAAGATATTAGTTGGCATAAGGGCGCACCAATTTACGAATCCTTAAACTACTAATATAGCAGAAAACATGAAAGAGTGGACATGGAACATCATATCATGACTAGGCCTGTTTAAAGCACTTGACTAATTTCAGAAAGGGCACCACTTAAGATGAATCCTTGCTGCAAACCAGTGAGCCACTCGCATTCTAGAACATGATACAAGAAGAAAAATTGTATGAAAGGAGATAATGTATTAACACATGAGAAACGTTACATACTGTGAGATATCGAAGACCAGAATTCTCAATAAAGTTATGACCCCTCCTCACTGAGACCCTACGGGCTCTGAAACTTCATACATAAATATTACAAGATGAATACAGAAGTCTTCTCGCTGCACAGTTTGCTGACAGAAATCTGGAACCCTTTCAATGTCCTCTGTTTTGGTCTTTATAGGAGTGGTGGAGAATTCTAGAGGAGGCGGCAGCTGAAACATAATTAATGACTCAATTTTGAAAGAAAAGGCGGAAAACATTCGCGCCTACTTTGTGAATGACTAACTGTTAATAACTGTACTAGACAACCTGCCCATGAAATAAATGCTGGGAGATAAAATCTCCTTTCATACAAGATAGGAGTGATAAAATATATACAATATATGGCCCGCGGCTGAAGAAAAATCTGCTGCCATAAGAGATTTAGAATAATCTGTACTTCGGTATTGTACTCTTGGCCCTCGGTTCTGGATTTGAGTCCTGGATCTTTAATGCAGGAGAGTTCATCTGGAGAGTTCGGAGAATCCACATTAATGTTCTCTTGAATGGAAGTCACCTCTCCCACCTACCCTTGGTTTCTTTCTTTAATTCTGCCAGCGGAATATCTCCTTTGGTATACTCCTGATCTTTGCAACGGAGGTGGCAAGTTTAAGCGCCAACTAAGTCGTTTAAAACCTGCAAAACCCACAAAATGTTAAAGAAAAATGACTTGGTGATAGGGAGTGTGGATGCAACAGCGGCCATGGAATCGGTAATACAGACTAGGTGAGGTATTGAGAAGATGCAAGGTGACAGGAAACACACGAATATAATGAAGAGATGGAGGGTGATAAGGCAGAAAACAGTGGAGCGACCGCGAATGGATGGGACAGAGGTTCATAAACCATGACACGTCACCGGAACATATGAATGGTGGAGGAAGGGCACAGCGTACATTTGTGAATAATGATGACTCGACCATAGGTGATAGGACCCAAATCGGAAATTGGAATCGGAAGGTGGAGCGGGGAAACAGGGGTGACACATCTTTTAAGTTCCGATTACGATTGAAGGCAGGGCTGCGATCAACCCAGGACCGTTCAATCTTAAAACAAGATCAACGGCTGTGATTGCATCGGAGGAGAATAAAGTGCTAGAGCCATGAAAATCGCTGATCGATTGTGCACGGACCCTCCATAGAAGTTGATTGCCGCACCGTCGATTTGGACCGGATCGGGCGGCCAGTATTGCGTCCGATCGTTTAAACAATAGGCACCTTCTTGCTTGGAATTATGGTTTTCAGACTTGCATTATACGGAAACCGAAGCGGGAGGGCGTCTAACTCTTTAGGGGAGCGACCCGATTATATTTAAATTTGGATTTTGGCTATTACCAAGCAGATTTTCGGGCGGAGATAGTAGTATCTAACAGGAATCATGAGATTTTGGGCAACGGCAGAGGTAAAAATGAATTCGAATAAGACAGCAAGGCAAAAATTCACGGGCAGAGGAAAACATGTACAACATCGGCTCCATCTGGGGATGACATGTTCGTCCTCGGGCATGTCAAGAACGCACAAACCATTAAATATTTCATTTTATCTTTGAATTCCCCTGCATTTTCCCTTCAACATTCTTTTCTTTTACAAAAATAAGAGCCAAACAAACTATATACAGTATATACAATCGAGCATTCCCAGCTCAGGTCAGAATTGAAAATAAGGCTTGAGGAAATGGCCATTCACGGGTGCATCCAACAAATCACCCTGTAGATTTTCTAGAGTAAAGGTGTTGTTCCTTCCCAGTTTCACTATTTTAAATGGCCCGAACCACAATGGATCAAATTTATCATGTTTACCCCTTTCTGCTCTGCGAACATCCCATCTAAGAACCAGGTCTCCAGCTTGGAAATTCCTATCCTTTGCATGCCGATCAAAGACATTCTTCATTTTTTCTTGGTATTCTATCAATCTCTGATCTACATGGTTCCTTGTTTCCTCCAATTCTACCAGCTGATTAATTCTTCGGATCATGCCATCCGGTTCTTCCTGGTTCTCCTGCATGAAATGTGCCACTGGCAATGCTAATTGCAAAGGAAATAATGTGGCCCGCCCATATACCAGCTCATAGGGTGACTTCCCTGTTGCTCTTTTGCTGGTTATCCTGTTCGCGCATAGAGCAAACTTTAATTGAGAGTCCCAGTTCTTCTGATTTTCCGCTATTGTCTTCTTCAGGGCTCTCACCAGGGTTTTATTGGATGACTCTGCTAGACCATTTCCCTGTGGATAATATGCTGTAGAATGGGTGAGGATGATGTTGTATCTTTGGCAGAATTTCACGAACCTGGCGGACTTGAAAGCCTGTGCATTGTCAGTTACAATTCTTGCAGGACATCCAAACCTAGATATGATATTGTCTTTTATAAAATTCATTATTACAGCATCTGTAGCCTTTCTGGTTGGTATGGCTTCCACCCATTTCGTGAAATAGTCTGTGGCTGTCAGTATCCATTTATGTTGGCCACTCGATGGGGGATGTATCTCACCTATAAAATCCAATCCCCATTTCTGAAAGGGTTCATTTACGTGAATAGGGATCAAGGGCAATGCTGCTAATTTCTGCCTTTCTGCAAACCTTTGGCATTTGTCACACGATCTGACCCATGCAAATGTATCTGAATACAATTTTGGCCAGTAAAAGCCAGCCTTCAAGATTTTGTGAGTTGTAGCCTTCCAGCTGTAATGTCCTCCACATATTCCCTCATGGAATTCTGTCATTACATTCTGTACTTCATTTTCTGTGAGGCATAACAGTAATATACCTAGAGGGTCTCTCCAATAGAGCTGCCCATTGGCAATTGCATATTTCTGAGATTTCATCCTTACAGCTCTGTATTTCACCTTGTCACATCCTGGAGGACAGCTAAGTGTTAACAGATATTCAACTATTTGCTTATACCAAGGACTAGTCAGATATTTCACATGTATCTTTTGTGTAGCCTTCTCTAGTCCATGTTGCTCTTCTTCTTTTTCTGATTCTTCATTTGCTATCACAGACAGATTAATGCCCAAAGCTTGATGATTTGATTCTGATAACATCTTGGCAAGTCCCTGTTCTTTGATCAGTTTGGTAGGCTTTATATCCAGATCATACTCCTGAATTTTTGCAATCCATCTTCCCCTCCTACCTTCACTATCCCCTTGTACTAGAATGTCTTTTACAGCTGCTGTGGGAACATAAGCAGTAATATGAGATTGCAAAATATAAACTCTGAAAGCTTTAAGGGACTTTACCAGGGCGTATGCCTGCTTCTCCAGTATATTATATTTCAATTCAGCATCGTATAGCACCTGACTGAAGAATGCTATTGGCTGTTCATATCCCTCTTCATTTTTCTGCAATAATACTCCAGCAATGGTATGAGGTGAAGAAAATGAGAATACCATAAATGGCTTACTATAATCTGGTCCTACCAATACAGGAGCTTCGGAAAATGCCTGTTTTATCCTTGTGAATGCGTCTCTAGACTCCTGAGACCATTTTACTTCATTTTCCTTTTTCAGCATATGGGTAATGTGCCTAACTATCTCTGCATAGTTAGGGATAAATCTTCTCAAAAAATTTATTCGCCCCAAAAACACCTGTACCTCTTTCTTATTTCTTGGTAAAGGAATGTTGTTTATCACTTCAACTCTCTTAGGATCAATTTTTACACCATCCTTAGTCACGATATGTCCTAAGAGTTTTCCTTCGTCTAATGCAAACAAAGATTTTTGGGGATTCAGAGAAAGGCCATACCTTCTGCATTTTTCGAAAGTTCTTCTCAAATGTACAATATGCTCATCATCATTTTTTGAGAATACCGTGATGTCATCAAGATATACCACCAGGAACTTGTCCTGCTCTCCAATAAAGGCTATGTCCATTGCCCTTTGAAAAGTAGCACCTGCATTAATCAGTCCAAATGGCATCCTTGCATACATAAAGGTTCCCCATGGCGTGGTGAACGCAGTCTTCTTCTGATCTTCTGGGAAAACAGCTACCTGATTGTAGCCTGAAAATCCATCCATCATTGACATTCTGGATGCTCCCACTACTTTCTGCAGGATGTGGTCCATTTTAGGCAGTGGATAGTTATCTTTGAGAGATGCTCTGTTCAAGTTCCTGAAGTCTACACACAGCCTTATTTCTCCATTCTTCTTTCGAACAGGAACAAGGTTCGCTATCCATTCTGAGTATCTTAATGGTACAATTATCTTGGCCTTCAACAACTTCTTAATTTCTTTTTCAATTGAGGGAAGTAACAGAGGATTTATTTGCCTGAGCTTCTGCTTGTATGGCTTTGCATCCTCCCTCAGTGGAATCTTATGCTGTATAATATTTACATCAAAAGTTTTTAGGTCCTCATAGGACCAAGAAAATACATCTTTGTAAGATTGAAATAACTTCAAATACTTTTCTTTGTATTCCTCTGGGACTCTTTTGGATAATTTAACAATTTTGGGGTCAGTGGGAGTACCCAGATTCAAATCTCCCACTTGATCTTCTTCTACTACTTTGTTTGGCTGCATTGGAACGTCATCTTTATTGAATAACCTTTCTAGAGGTACCAACCCTCTAGGTATCACATTACCTTTCAGCTGCAGCACTTTATTACCTGCTATTCTTTCTTCCCATTTGTTTTCAGTAATATTTTCAGCTCCTTCCTCTTCATTATCATCAATCTCCATATTGGAGAATTCTCCCACAGTCTCCATAAATCTTTTCATTTGTTCATCATCTTCGAATACCTGCCAATGCTTTATATTATCTGGAATGGATGGTCTGTACCGTACCTCCACTTCATATCTTAAAAGCGGATTCTGAGGAGGACGAAAGGTACTGGCAGCTACAGTGAGAGAATCTGCTATTCTGTTTTGCTCCCGGGGCATGAACTGTATTTTAAATGCTGAGAAGAAATTTTCTATCATGTCCCATACTTCATTTCTATATGCTCTGAGCCGTGGGTGTTTAGTTCGACATTCATTTTTTATCTGTCTTACCACCAGCTCAGAGTCTCCAAACACTTTTAAACGTTGGATGCCCATATCCTTGGCTGTCTGGAGTCCCAATAATAGTGCTTCATATTCAGCTACATTGTTTGTGGCCTCATACTCCAGTTTAAAAGAGAGTGGCACCCATCTCCCTGTGGGAGAAATTAACAAGACCCCAGCTCCATTGCCTTCTCTTGAATTAGCTCCATCAAAATGCAAAGTCCAGAGTCCTGATTCCTGATCTTCTTTAGGCTGCTCAGCTCGAATCTGTCCAAAAAGGGGCTCATGTGCATAATCCTGATTTTCTTCCAACATTAAACATGAAAAGTCTCCCTCTTTGTTATAGACTGGAGAGTTCTCTGAGCAGTCAGCCTTGGTTACCATTTTAACAAATCGAGTTTCTCTGTACAACCTCCTTTCCTGACCTCCAAAGACTAGGACAATTGCATACGTTAGATCCAATTTGATTGATCCCCCAATCTTGGTACCCCAAGACCTTGACAGCAGCATGCCAAAGCGAGCTGGGATATCGGCAACCACAATGTCCATGACCACACTCTTTGCTGGGATTTGAGCCAAATTGACCACTAAATCTTTAATCATTCCCAAGCACTTAACCCTTTTAGAATCAAATGAATATAAATCTTTGTATGGTCTTGTAATTTGCAGCCCTAGTTGCACCATGACAGAGAGAGGCATGAGATTATGGGAAGCCCCAGAATCTAACATACAATTGTGTAGCAGCAGGTCATGAATGACTAGGGATACATAAAAGGGTGGAGTGGAAGGGTCTATCTCCTCAACATGTGGGCCAAAGACTACCATGGGTCTTTCTTCTTGAAGATTTAAACTATCAGGCGTAATTGGTAGTTCAGGAGGAAGAATGAAAGAGGTAACTTGAGACTGATATGCAGGCTGTTTTAATAATTCAGTCAGAGGGACAGGAATCTTAATCTTATCAAGCTCTTTTTGCAAATTGAAGGCAGATGTGGGCTTTTCTATCACTACTTCTTTCGACTCCTTATTTTCGACTGAAGATTTGACTTCTTTTGACACTGGCTCAACATTAGGAGGACTGACCATTTTAGAAGAGGAGGGAATCTGATCATTAGACTGCAAGGGGGTATTCAGAAGGTTCTTACCTTTTTCCGCATTCTTCTTTCCTGCTGATTCCTTCTGAGCAGATGCTTCTTTCTGAGGTGGTTCTTCTTCTTGCTCCTGAGTTCTGGTCCTCTTCCTCGAGGATCTGAGATCATATTTGACGTTGAATTTGGCTTCCATGAAATCAGCAAATTGCTTGCAGTAATGGTCAATCTCTGCTTCTTCATCTTCTTCTTGCAGGGGACACTCCATATCATCGTTATTTGAAAAAGCTAGATTGGAATCTTCTAATCCATAAGCTGCATCTCCAGTGGGGTCATCTGCTGGCCCTTCAAGGTACAAGGGATGAGGCACCTGATCTTGCTGTTCTTTTGCTTCCCTTGGAAATATTTGCAATGGAGGCTTTCTATACAGAGGATTATATCCTCTGTTTGGAGCATTATAATAGTTTTTGGGAGCTGCGTTCTTAGCTTCCAGTTCTAGCTTAACCATCTTCTTTATCATCTTGCTTATCTCGTCCATTTTATCTGAATCCTTTTCTTGATTAGAGGTAGAAACTTCTTCTTTGCCTTTTCTTCTAGTTTCCTGTTCTATTTTTCCTTTTAACTTACCTGTGGCAGCAAAATTTGCCTCCAACTCTAGAGCATCCGTCTGAGCATCATCCAGGGTGACAGGCATTCTTTCCCGCAGAGAGAAACCGAAATCGGAATCAAAGGCTGCTATGAAAACCACTTTGGCTGCAGCTTGTTGAGGTTTCATATCAGCAGGAAGGTTCAGATATAATTTATTAAACCTTTTGATAAACTCTGCCACTCCCTCATTGTGTTTCTTCTTTAGTGTATTGAATTCAACGAGGCACTGCCCTTGGTCTTTCTTCTCTCCCCACTTCCTAAGAAAAGTGTTTTCCATTTGGTCCCAGGTGGTGATTGAATGATTTTCCAATGTCTTAAACCACTTTCAAGCTTCACCTTCCAAGGATTGCACAAATAACCTCAAGACTACATCCAGATGCTCAACATTTAAGTTCTCTGCAAAAGAGCAGAAAGTCTCGAGGTGCTTCTGAGCATCAACTTCAGTTTCACCATTAAATCTCGGCAAAATCTTCAGGTAATCCTGCGGCATATCATTCAGCACTTGAGGCAAGGCCAGAGGAGCGTATTTGTTTAAAAGAAATGCAGGGACAATTGCCATTGGGGGAGGCGGGGGTTGCACAACAATTTGAGATACAGATGAAGGGAGAGGAGTAGGAGGAAGCGGAGTATGAATAACAATGGGAATATATTGCACAGAAGCCTGGGGTGTAGATGGGAATAACTCACGGTTAACAACAATTACTTATGTGATTTCTTTAATTTCTTCAGCCTCGAAAGCAGGATGAGATTCTCCTTCAATCCAGGTATTTCCTCTACGTGGAGTTTCTGAGTAAAACTCGGATTTTTCTGTTCTAACTTCTTGAGAAGAAGAGGGCGGATGATCTTCAACGGAATACTCAGGATTTTCGGGACGAACCGACTTCTTCTCTTTCCAAGCTCTTTTATGAATGATCTTTTCCGGGTCAGACACGGGTGTTTTCGGTTGCGAGGTATCCGACCTCAAATGGGGCTTCCGGGAAGCCAGGACTTCCAATAAAATATATCAAATAAGGACCAGTGGAGTCGCCAAGGTGAGAAATCTGCAACTCTTCACCTCTCTGTGCTCACCTGATTAGAGAGTGAAAATAAGATGTCGAACCCAGGGAAACAGATATTCTTGAATTTGTTCCCCGGCAACGGCGCCAGAAAGATGTTGTGGATGATTTTGTCACCCCCCCTAGAGACAGCCTAGAGTTGCCATAGACCAGTGCCTAGGACATCTTAATATAGCAAGGAGCCCCTTATAATTGGGTTGTCAGTCCAATAACTCACTTACTATCTCTTGTTTGAAACAAGGAAACTAGATTTGAATGGGACCAATCTCTCTCAGAAGCTGACACAAGAATAATGTAGGAACATCAGGTAAAAATTTAGCATGAAAGCATCAGACAGTTAAGAGACCGCTTACTGTAAAGAGGGCCAATTCAAATAATATATCACAGAAATCAAATATCAGAAAAAGAGTGCAATGAGGAAACATAAGAAGATATTAGTTGGCATAAGGGCGCACCAATTTACGAATCCTTAAAATACTAATATAGCAGAAAACATGAAAGAGTGGACATGGAACAGCATATCATGACTAGGCCTGTTTAAAGCGCTTGACTAATTTAAGAAAGGGCACCACTTAAGATGAATACTTGCTGCAAACCAGTGAGCCACTCGCATTCTAGAACATGATACAAGAAGACAAATTGTATGAAAGGAGATAATGTATTAACACATGAGAAACGTTACATACTGTGAGATATCGAAGACCAGAATCCTCAATACAGTTATGACCCCTCCTCACTGAGACCCTACGGGCTCTGAAACTTCATACAGAAATATTACAAGATGAATATAGAAGTCTTCTCGCTGCACAGTTTGCTGACAGAAATATGGAACCCTTTCAATGTCCTCTGTTTTGGTCTTTATAGGACTGGTGGAGAATTCTAGAGGAGGCGGCAGCTGAAACATAATTAATGACTCAATTTTGAAAGAAAAGGCGAAAAAAATTCGCGCCTACTTTGTGAATGACTAACTGTTAATAACTGTACTAGACAACCTGCCCATGAAATAAATGCTGGGAGATAAAATCTCCTTTCATACAAGATAGGAGTGATAAAATATATACAATATATGGCCCGTGGCTGAAGAAAAATCTGCTGCCATAAGAGATTTAGAATAATCTGTACTTCGGTACTATACTCTCGGCCCTCGGTTCTGGATTTGAGTCCTGGATATTTAATGCAGGAGAGTTCATCTGGAGAGTTCGGAGAATCCACATTAATGTTCTCTTGAATAGAAGTCACCTCTCCCACCTACCCTTGGTTTCTTTCTTTAATTCCGCCAGCGGAATATGTCCTTTGGTATACTCCTGATCTTTGCAACGGAGGCAGCAAGTTTAAGCACCAACTAAGTCGTTTAAAACCTGCAAAACCCACAAAATGTTAAAGAAAAATGACTCGGTGACAGGGAGTGTGGATGCAACAGTGGCCATGGAATCGGTAATACAGACTAGGCGAGGTATTGAGAAGATGCAAGGTGACAGGAAACACACGAATATAATGAAGAGATGGAGGGTGATAAGGCAGAAAACAGTGGAGCGACCGCGACCATGACACGTCACCGGAACATATGAATGGTGGAGGAAGGGCACAACATACATTTGTGAATAATGATGACTCGACCATAGGTGATAGGACCCAAATCGGAAATCGGAATCGGAAGGTGGAGCGGGGAAACAGGGGTGACACATCTTTTAAGTTTCGATTACGATTGAAAGCAGGGCTGCGATCAACCCAGGACCGTTTGATCTTAAAACAAGATCAACGGCTGTGATTGCATCGGAGGAGAATAAAGTGCTAGAGCCATGAAAACCACCGATCGATTGTGCACGGACCCTCCATAGAAGTTGATTGCCACACCGTCGATTTGGACCGGATCGGGCGGCCAGTATTGCGTCCGATCGTTTAAACAATAGGCACCTTCTTGCTTGGAATTATGGTTTTCAGACTTGGATTATACGGAAACCGAAGCGGGAGGGCGTCTAACTCTTTAGGGGCGCGGCCCGATTATATTTAAATTTGGATTTTGGCTATTACCAAGTAGATTTTCGGGTGGAGACAGTAGTATCTAACAGGAATCATGAGATTTTGGGCAATGGCAGAGGTAAAAATGAATTCGAATAAGACAACAAGGCAAAAATTCACGGGCAGAGGAAAACATGTACAACATCGGCTCCATCTGGGGACGACATGTTCATCCTCGGGCATGTCGAGAACGCACAGACCATTAAATATTTCATTTTATCTTTGAATTCCCCTACATTTTCCCTTCAACATTCTTTTCTTTTACAAAAATAAGAGCCAAACAAACTATATACAGTATATACAATCGAGCATTCCCAGCTCAGGTCAGAATTGAAAATAAGGCTTGAGGAAATGGCCATTCACGGGTGCATCCAACAAATCACCCTGTAGATTTTCTAGAGTAAAGGTGTTGTTCCTTCCCAGTTTCACTATTTTAAATGGCCCGAACCACAATGGATCAAATTTAGCATGTTTGCCCTTTTCTGCTCTGCGAACATCCCATCTAAGAGCCAGGTCTCCAACTTGAAAATTCCTATCCTTTGCGCGCGGATCGAAGACATTCTTCATTTTTTCTTGGTATTCTATCAATCTCTGATCTACCTGGTTCCTTGTTTCCTCCAATTCCACCAGCTGATTAATTCTTCGGATCATGCTGTCTGGTTCTTCCTGGTTTTCCTGCATGAAACGTGCCACAGGCAATGCTAATTGCAAAGGAAACACTGCAGCCCGTCCATATACCAGCTCATAGGGTGACTTCCCTGTTGCTCGTTTGCTGGTTATCCTATTTGCCCATAGAGCAAACTTTAATTGAGAGTCCCAGTTTTTCTGATTTTCAGCTATTGTCTTCTTCAGGGCTCTCACCAGGGTTTTATTGGATGACTCTGCTAGACCATTTCCCTGTGGATAATATGCTGTAGAATGCGTGAGGATGATGTTGTATCTTTGGCAGAATTTCACGAACCTGACAGACTTGAAAGCCCGTGCATTATCGGTTACGATCCTTGCAGGACAACCAAGCCTAGATATGATATTGTCTTCTATAAAATTCATTATTATAGCATCTGTAGCCTTTCTGGTAGGTATGACTTCCACCCATTTCGTGAAATAGTCTGTGGCTGTTAATATCCATTTATGTTGGCCACTCGATGGGGGATGTATCTCACCTATAAAATCCAATCCCCATTTCTGAAATGGTTCATTTACATGAATAGGGATCAAGGGCAATGCTGCTAATTTCTGCCTTTCTGCAAATCTTTGGCATTTGTCACACGATCTAACCCAAGCAAAAGTATCTGAATACAATTTTGGCCAGTAAAAACCAGCCTTCAAGATTTTATGAGTTGTAGCCCTCCAGCTGTAATGTCCTCCACATATCCCCTCATGAAATTCTGTCATTACATTTTGCACTTCATTTTCTGTGAGGCATAAAAGTAATATACCTAGAGGGTCTCTCCAATAGAGCTGCCCATTGGCAATTGCATATTTCTGAGATTTCATCCTTACAGCTCTGTATTTCACCTTGTCACATCCTGGAGGACAGCTAAGTGTTAACAGATATTCAACTATTTGCTTATACCAAGGACTAATCAGATATTTCGCATGTATCTTCTGAGTAGCCATCTCTAGTCCGTGTTGCTCTTCTTCTTTTCCTAATTCTTCACTTGCTATCACAGATATATTAATGCCCAAAGCTTGATGATTTGATTCAGATAACATCTTGGCAAGTCCCTGTCCTTTGATCAATTTAGTAGGCCTTATATCTAAATCATACTCTTGGATTTTTGCAATCCATCTTCCTCTTCTAACCTCGCTGTCCCCTTGAACCAGAATGTCTTTGACTGCTGCTGTAGGGACATAGGCTGTGATGTGAGACTGCAAAATGTAGACTCTGAAAGCTTTAAGGGACTTTACTAGGGCATATGCCTACTTCTCCAGTATATTATACTTCAATTCAGCATTGTAAAGTACTTGACTGAAGAAAGCTATGGGCTGTTCATATCCCTCTTCATTCTTTTGCAATAACACTCCAGCAATGGTATGAGGTGAAGCAAATGAGAAAATCATAAATGGTTTTTTGTAATCTGGCCCTGCTAGCACAGGAGCTTCAGCAAATGCCCGTTTTATCCTTGTGAATGCATCTCTAGACTCCTGGGACCATTTTACTTCATTTTCCTTTTTCAACATATTGGTAATGTGCCTAACTATCTCCGCGTAGTTAGGGATAAATCTTCTCAAAAAATTTATTCGCCCCAAAAACACCTGTACTTCTTTCTTATTTCTTGGCAAAGGAATGTTGTTTATCACTTCAACTCTCTTAGGATCAATTTTTACACCATCTTTAGTCACGATATGTCCTAAGAGTTTCCCTTCATCTAATGCAAACAAAGATTTTTGGGGATTAAGAGAAAGGCCATACCTTCTGCATTTTTCGAAAGTTCTTCTCAAATGCACAATATGCTCATCATCATTCTTTGAGAATACCGTGATATCATCAAGATATACCACCAAGAACTTGTCCTGTTCTCCAATAAAGGCTATGTCCATTGCCCTTTGAAAAGTAGCACCTGCATTGATCAATCCGAATGGCATCCTTGCATACATAAAGGTTCCCCATGGCGTGGTGAATGCAGTCTTCTTCTGGTCTTCTGGGAAAACAGCTACCTGATTGTAGCCTGAAAATCCATCCATCATTGACATTCTGGATGCGCCTACTACTTTCTGCAGGATGTGATCCATTTTAGGCAATGGATAATTATCTTTGAGAGATGCTCTATTCAAATTTCTGAAGTCCACACACAGTCTTATTTCTCCATTCTTCTTTCTAACTGGAACAAGGTTCGCTATCCATTCTGAGTACCTTAGTGGCACGATTATCTTGGCTTTCAACAGCTTCTTGATTTCTTTTTCAATAGAAGGAAGAAGCAAAGGATTTATTTGCCTGAGCTTCTGTTTGTATGGCTTTGCGTCTTCCCTCAACGGAATCTTATGCTGTATAATATTTACATCAAAAGTTTTTAGGTCCTCATAGGACCAAGCAAAAACATCTTTGTAAGATTGAAACAACTTCAAATACTTTTCTTTGTACTCTTCTGGGACTTTCTTGGACAATTTAACAATTTTGGGGTCAGTGGAAGTACCCAGATTCAAATCTCCTACTTGATTATCTTCTACTACTTTATTTGGCTGCACGGGTACATCATCTTTATTGAATAACCTCTCTAGAGGTACCAACCCTCTAGGTATGACATTACCCTTCAGCTGCAGCACTTTGCTACCTGCTATTCTTTCTTCCCATTTGTTTTCAGCAATATTTTCAACTTCTTCTTCTCCATTATCATCAATCTCCATATTGGAGAATTCTCCCACAACCTCTATAAATCTTTTCATCTGTTCATCATCTTCGAATACCTGCCAATGCTTTATATTGTCTGGAATGGATGGTCTGTACCGTACCTCCACTTCATATCTGAGAACCGGGTTCTGAGGAGGACGGAAAGTACTGGCGGCTACTACAAGAGAGTCTGCTATTCTGTTTTGCTCCCGGGGCATGAACTGTATGTTAAATGCTGAAAAGAAGTTTTCTATCATGTCCCATACTTCATTTCTATATGCTCTGAGCCGAGGATGCTTAGTTTGACATTCATTTTTAATCTGCCTTACGACTAGCTCAGAGTCTCCAAACACTTTTAGACAGTGGATGCCCATGTTTCTAGCTGTCTGCAGCCCCAGTAATAATGCCTCATACTCAGCTACATTGTTTGTAGCCTCATATTCCAATTTAAAAGACAGTGGCACCCATTTTCCTGTAGGGGAAATCAATAATACCCCAGCTCCATTGCCTTCTCTAGAATTAGCTCCATCAAAATGTAAATTCCAAAGTCCCGATTCCTGCTCTTCTTTAGGCTGCTCAGCCTGGAACTGACCAAAAAGGGGCTCATGTGCATAATCCTGATTTTCTTCCAACATTAAACATGAAAAGTCTCCCTCTTTGTTATAAACTGGGGAATTATCTGAGCAGTCAGCCTTAGTTACCATCTTGACAAATCTAGTCTCCCTGTATAACCTCCTTTCTTGACCTCCAAAGACTGGGACAGTAGCATATGTTAAATCCAGTTTGATTGATCCCCCAATCTTGGTACCCCAAGACCTTGACAGCAGCATGCCAAAGCGAGCTGGGATATCAGCAACCACAATGTCCATGACCACACTCTTTGCTGGGATTTCAGCCAAATTGACCACTAAATATTTAATCATTCCCAAGCATTTAACCCTTTTTGAATCAAATGAATATAAATCTTTGTATGGTCTTGTAATCTGCAGCCCTAGTTGCTCCATGACAGATAAAGGCATAAAATTATGAGAAGCCCCAGAATCTAACATACAATTATGTAACAGCCGGTCATGAACGATTAGGGATACATAAAAAGGAGGAGTAGAAGGGTCTATCTCCTCGACATGTGGGCCAAAGACTACCATGGGTCTTTCTTCTTGGAGATTTAAACTATCAGGTGTAATTGGTAGTTTAGGAGGAAGAATGAAAGAGGTAACTTGAGACTGATATGCAGGCTGTTTTAATAATTCAGTCAGGGGGACCGGAATCTTAATCTTCTCAAGTTCTTTTTGCAAATTGGAAGCAGATGTGGGCTTTTCTAGCACTACCTCTTTGGACTCCTTATTTTCGACTAAAGACTTGCCTTCTTTTGACACTGGCTCACTATTAGGAGGACTGACCATTTTAGAAGAGGAGGGAGTCTGATCATTAGACTACAAGGGGGTACTTAGAAGATTCTTACCTTTTTCTGTGAATTTCTTTGCTGCTGATTCCTCCTGAGCAGATGCTTCTTTCTGAGAGGGTTCTTCTCCCTGCTCCTGAGTTCTAGTCCTCTTCCTCGAGGATCTAAGATCATATTTGACATTAAATTGTGCTTCCATGAAATCAGCAAATTGCCTGCAGTAATGGTCAATCTCTGCTTCTTCGTCTTCTTCTTGTAAGGGGCACTCCATATCATCGTTATTTGAAAAAGCCAGATTTGAATCTTCTAGTCTATAAGCTGCATCTCTAGCGGAATCATCTGCTGGTCCTTCCAGGTACAAGGGATGAGGTACCTGATCTTGCTGTTCTTTTGCTTCCCTTGGCAATATTTGCAATGGAGGCTTTCTGTACTGAGGATTATATCCTCTATTTGGAGCATTGTAATAGTTTTTGGGAGCCGCGTTCTTAGCTTCCAGTTCTAGCTTAACCATCTTCTTTATCATCTTGCTTATTTCATCCATTTTATCTGAATCTTTTTCTTGATTAGAGGTAGAAACCTCTTCTTTGCCTCTTCTTCTAGTTTCCTGTTCTATTTTTCCTTTCAACTTCCCAGTGGCAGCAAAATTTGCCTCCAACTCTAGAGCATCTGTCTGAGCATCATCCAGGGTGACAGGCATCCTTTCCCGCAGAGAGAAACCGAAATCAGAATCAAAAGCTGCTATGAAAACAACTTTGGCAGCAGCTTGTTGAGGTTTCATATCAGCAGGAAGGTTCAGATATAATTTATTAAACCTTTTGATAAACTCTGCCACTCCCTCATTGTGTTTCTTCTTTAGTGTATTGAATTCAACGAGGCACTTCCCTTGGTCTTTCTTCTCTCCCCACTTCCTAAGAAAAGCGTTTTCCATTTCGTCCCAGGTGGTGATTGAATGATTTGCCAATGTCTTAAACCACTTTCGAGCTTCACCTTCCAAGGATTGCACAAATAACCTCAAGACTACATCCAGATGCTCAACATTTAAGTTCTCTACAAAAGAGCAGAAAGTCTCGAGGTGCTTCTGAGCATCAACTTCAGTTTCACCATTAAATCTCGGCAAAATCTTCAGGTAATCCTGCGGCATATCATTCAGCACTTGAGGCAAGGCCAGAGGAGCGTATTTGTTTAAAAGAAATGCAGGGACATTGGCCATTGGGGGAGGCGGGGGTTGCACAATAATTTGAGATACAGATGAAGGGAGAGGAGTAGGAGGAAGCGGAGTATGAATAACAATGGGAATATATTGCACAGAAGCCTGGGGTGTAGATGGGAATAACTCATGGTTAACAACAACTACTTATGTGATTTCCTTAATTTCTTCAGCCTCGAAAGCAGGATGAGATTCTCCTTCAATCCAGGTATTTCCTCTACGTGGAGTTTCTGAGTAAAACTCGGATTTTTCTGTTCTAACTTCTTGAGAAGAAGAGGGCGGATGATCTTCAACGGAATACTCAGGATTTTCGGGACGAACCGACTTCTTCTCTTTCCAAGCTCTTTTATGAATGATCTTTTCCGGGTCAGACACGGGTGTTTTCGGTTGCGAGGTATCCGACCTCAAATGGGGCTTCCGGGAAGCCAGGACTTCCAATAAAATATATCAAATAAGGACCAGTGGAGTCGCCAAGGTGAGAAATCTGCAACTCTTCACCTCTCTGTGCTCACCTGATTAGAGAGTGAAAATAAGATGTCGAACCCAGGGAAACAGATATTCTTGAATTCGTTCCCCGGCAACGGCGCCAGAAAGATGTTGTGGATGATTTTGTCACCCCCCCTAGAGACAGCCTAGAGTTGCCATAGACCAGTGCCTAGGACATCTTAATATAGCAAGGAGCCCCTTATAATTGGGTTGTCAGTCCAAGAACTCACTTACTATCTCTTGTTTGAAACAAGGAAACTAGATTTGAATGGGACTAATCTCTCTCAGAAGCTGACACAAGAATAATGTAGGAACATCAGGTAAAAATTTAGCATGAAAGCATCAGATAGTTAAGAGACCACTTACTATAAAGAGGGCCGATTCAAATAATATATCACAGAAATCAAATATCAGAAAAAGAGTGCAATGAGGAAACATAAGAAGATATTAGTTGGCATAAGGGCGCACCAATTTACGAATCCTTAAACTACTAATATAGCAGAAAACATGAAAGAGTGGAAATGGAACAGCATATCATGACTAGGCCTGTTTAAAGCGCTTGACTAATTTCAGAAAGGGCACCACTTAAGATGAATACTTGCTGCAAACCAGTGAGCCACTCGCATTCTAGAACATGATACAAGAAGACAAATTGTATGAAAGGAGACAATGTATTAACACATGAGAAACGTTACATACTGTGAGATATCGAAGACCAGAATCCTCAATACAGTTATGACCCCTCCTCACTGAGACCCTACGGGCTCTGAAACTTCATACAGAAATATTACAAGATGAATACAGAAGTCTTCTCGCTGCACAGTTTGCTGACAGAAATCTGGAACCCTTTCAATGTCCTCTGTTTTGGTCTTTATAGGAGTGGTGGAGAATTCTAGAGGAGGCGGCAGCTGAAACATAATTAATGACTCAATTTTGAAAGAAAAGGCGGAAAAAATTCGCGCCTACTTTGTGAATGACTAACTGTTAATAACTGTACTAGACAACCTGCCCATGAAATAAATGCTGGGAGATAAAATCTCCTTTCATATAAGATAGGAGTGATAAAATATATACAATATATGGCCCGCGGCTGAAGAAAAATCTGCTGCCATAAGAGATTTAGAATAATCTGTACTTCGGTACTTTACTCTCGGCCCTCGGTTCTGGATTTGAGTCCTGGATCTTTAATGCAGGAGAGTTCATCTGGAGAGTTCGGAGAATCCACATTAATGTTCTCTTGAATGGAAGTCACCTCTCCCACCTACCCTTGGTTTCTTTCTTTAATTCCGCCAGCGGAATATGTCCTTTGGTATACTCCTGATCTTTGCAACGGAGGCGGCAAGTTTAAGCACCAACTAAGTCGTTTAAAACCTGCAAAACCCACAAAATGTTAAAGAAAAATGACTCGGTGACAGGGAGTGTGGATGAAACAGCGGCCATGGAATCGGTAATACAGACTAGGCGAGGTATTGAGAAGATGCAAGGTGACAGGAAACACACGAATATAATGAAGAGATGGATGGTGATAAGGCAGAAAACAGTGGAGCGACCACGAATGGATGGGACAGAGGTTCATAAACCATGACACGTCACCGGAACATATGAATGGTGGAGGAAGGGCACAGCGTACATTTGTGAATAATGATGACTCGACCATAGGTGATAGGACCCAAATCGGAAATCAGAATCGGAAGGTGGAGCGGGGAAACAGGGGTGACACATCTTTTAAGTTCCGATTACGATTGAAGGCAGGGCTGCGATCAACCCAGGACCGTTCGATCTTAAAACAAGATCAACGGCTGTGATTGCATCGGAGGAGAATAAAGTGCTAGAGCCATGAAAACCACCGATCGATTGTGCACGGACCCTCCATAGAAGTTGATTGCCGCACCGTCGATTTGGACCAGATCGGGCGGCCAGTATTGCGTCCGATCGTTTAAACAATAGGCACCTTCTTGCTTGGAATTATGGTTTTCAGACTTGGATTATACGGAAACCGAAGCGGGAGGGCGTCTAACTCTTTAGGGGCGCGGCCCGATTATATTTAAATTTGTATTTTGGCTATTACCAAGCAGATTTTCGGGCGGAGATAGTAGTATCTAACAGGAATCATGAGATTTTGGGCAACGGCAAAGGTAAAAATGAATTCGAATAAGACAGCAAGGCAAAAATTCACGGGCAGAGGAAAACATGTACAACATGTTGCATGCAATAATTTATTCTTAAGACTAGAAGCTCTAGCCAAGAAGAATCTGTCATAGTGCTAGATGACCATACCATAAAATTGGTATCAGTCATCTCCCTCTTGGTCATCAAGAATCATGCATGCATCAAGATCCTGGGGAATACTCAACCAAAGATGAGTCCTCCATCCTAGATCAATTCTCCACATAGACAGCGCTGGTATTCTGCAATAGGGTGCTCCATCACACTGCTGCCTGCTACCTTGACATCCCCTCATGTCAAATTCATCCTCCAATGTTGCTTCCATGCCATCATGCAGCTACTCATGCTAAAATAGAAATAAGGACCTCTGAAAATGATACTCCCATGAGAGACTATCACCTCCAAATAATCTCCCGATCCTGGGCAATGTAAGCATGAGTGGCCTCCATCTACTCCAATGCATGAAAGAGTTCTTCCTCCAAGGAAGTAAACACTCTCTCATCAAATCCATGGAGCAGCTATCCTGCATCATAAATATGTTATCCTCCATCCATGTAGCAACTTTATATGCGCAGTCAAACTGATGAGAATGGGTGGTACTGAAAATGAGAGTGTAACCCTCCTCCTTGTGCTCATTCCCCAAACTCACTGCACTGTGCTGAACTCCTCCAATGTTTTCACCCTTCCGGAATCCAATGAGTGGTGAACCCAACAACATTATGCCTCTCATCATCACTAGATCATGTGGCCTCCCAAGTGGAAAACCACCAAAAAGTGAGACATCAAGATCTGAAAATAGACTGCATGTATGAGTGGACTGGTTTGTCCCTCTCTCCTCTGTGAAGTGCAGTCTCTTTTATTTGTGCAGAAACTTTCTGAAATAGATAAGGGAGAATGCTCTTCATCCCCCCATGCTGATCCTTCTGCTCTTCTTTCTCTATCTCACAATCCCCAATAGATGCTACATATGACTCTGGAATTGTGTCTAGGTACCCACATGAAAAATATTTGAAACTCCTTGCAAAGACACAAGGACTCCTCTAATGGAAGAAATGGCTCCCTTTTCTCCTCCATGTGGTGATGGATCTCCTTCTAATGTGACAATGTTGTTGGTTCTCTCCAATGTATGCAAAGTATTTGTGTTTATGACACAATGAGTTTCACCAATTTTTCTCCATCAAACCCTTAGTGAATGCATCACAAGTTCTTGCATTTGCATGTCAATGAAAAATGAAACCCTCAAACCAAAAATCATGAGCCATACCTTGAGTTGCAGCGCTGCTCCTCCCAAGGCCTCATTTCTTCCTCTACTCCCTTGCAATGAAAGTGAACAAAGGACTGCGCTGTGGATCTGCATGTGTGGCTAAATGACCACGCCCTCCATGAAATAGCTAGGATTTGTCTCAACAGTAAACCCCTTTCAGAAAATTCCTCCAAAATTTTCCCTTTTCAGCGGATCTTCAATGGTGTGCTTAATGGTTTGGAAAAGAAGAAGGGAAACCTCCTCTTCCTTGTTTCCTCTATAAATATTCTCTCCTTGGAGAGAGAAGCTCCTCTTCTGATAGCAATGGATCTTGGGCATAGGCTGAGCCAAGATCATGCTCTGATACCACTGTAATGTCCCAAATGAGGGATTTTCTGCTCCATCGGGAACATCTTAAGATGTTCCATTTTTCCTTCTTCAGTGAGCTACTGCAAGTCCATTTCATAGATTGAATGATGGGGAATTTATAGGATATGAATCCTTCCAAATAAGGGATAAATCCTGAGGCTAGCTGGCCCTTCTCAGACTCTGCCTATGGATATGCAATATTCCACCTCAGGAATTTCTGCCACATGGTCCTTGAGGACGATGTATAAGGAAGATTCTGCATAAATAAGGCTAACCAATGCTGGGATGCCCTAGACCACTTCTAATATAACTTCCCTGCAGAAAATGAGCTTAAAGAAATCATTATATATGGGTTATGAAAATCTTCTCAAACTAGATCTCTAAAACAATGCTCAATGAAAGCTTACAGTAATATGCAAAACATCAATCTGGAACTCTACAAATCTGAATGTATCATGAGAGGGTAAATAAAAAATCCATCATCATATTAATATATCAGCATGATTATACAGAAATATCATGAGGAGTAAAACCCTCAAGCATTAGAACCAATCCTCCCATGAATATACAATACAATGTCGGAGTAGTTGCAGCTACACAGAATGCCGGAAGAACATAACTGCGCAGTCTCTATGTGAGATGCAGTTGCTGAATGTATAAAAATGAGATGTAGCTGAAGGAATACAAGAAAATGGCCCAAGAAAGGAAAATGGGCTCAATATGGGATTTCTAGCCAATCTCATTGAGATTGCTAGAAATGCCGAATAAAATACAAAAGTGACATACCAATTGTCACTACAGTTGGAACCAAATGAATATGAGGTTGTGGCTGATATGATATGATGATGCCCTCCTCTGATAATGCCTTCAAGGAAAATGGGTCGATCCCCTTCCACTCAAAAGCACTCCTCCTGATGAGCTCAAAGATCTCCCTCAACACCGCCCTCATGGAATAATGCAGTTTCTCCAAGTGACTGTGCAGTGGGAGATGGTGAATGGGTGGCCTGATGCCATAGATATGGAATGAATTCAAAGAGCCCTCTCTACAGCTCCTCCAAAGTGTTAGGTCTCTGTAATTTATTAGCAAGATTGGCAGAGTCCAATTACAGAAACAACATCGTTTCAACCAACTTTGGGATTCTAGGATCTAGCCCTCCTGAATCCGGAGAGGGATCTATCCAATATGTACAAAGATGGATATTGTCTTTGAAAGCTTAAGGTAATGATATTAGGCTAGTTATGAAGGCCAAGGGTTTTGTTTTGTTTAGGATGGCTGAGCATGATTACTGTTCGAGGTGAAAGTCCTGAATGCAAAGAGTTTCAAAGGTGAGAAGTTGCAAGAGGGAAGAATAGCTATGGCTAAGAGATAGATATAATGCTGGTTTTTAGTCCATTGGGCTATGGAGTCATAATAGGGCTTTAATTGAACAACAACATCAAGAATGATCCAAGGGGCAAGTCATCTATACCACAAGATTATTGAGATTAGAGTGATGGGATGGAAACAATAAAGTGTTGGAGGGGTGGAAACTGATAATAATTTCTCAGAGGATTTATAGTCAGTCCAAACAAGAAAAGCCTCTTAAGTAACTGTTTAAAACCAACCAAGGACAGGGCTAACCATAAACTTCTTGGGAAAGTTCTATTAAAGCAACTTAATTGACAAACAATCCAGTAATCCACATAATTACCTTCAGAAAGTATGAAAACATATAAGAGAAACAAAATGTAACTTAAGATCAGATAAAGTACTTTTAAACCTAGTCTGCTTTCAGTTAGCACCAAGGGAAATTTTCAAAATCTGCCTTTGGAGAAAAGAATCTAGGAATCAGGGCAAACCATATCTTCTCTAGTCTAACTTTAATAGAAAATAATGGAAATCACATTCAAGAATAATGTTTAAGCAAGCAGAAGGACGAGGGAACGCCAACATTCCTAACTGTTTAAACTGTATTAAACCATTCTTAAATAAACAAACTTGAGGAAAACATTAAGATAAATATTTCTCAGCCAGAGAAGGTTACTGATATACAGTAGATCCTAACCCTATTTATACTGTTATTTACAGAGGAATATGAACAATATGGCATTCATAGAAGGAAAAAAATAACGAAGAGAGATGCACTTCACCAATGACATAGACCAGGATCCCAAGAAACAACTTTTATATTGATGTCAAACCGGTTACAGTCTTTAAGTCCAATGTTTCAGTTCAACAATCATCTTCACTATTCAGCCTAACTAATCTATCACAAGTAGAGCTCCAAGGGCCAGTGAACACTATTTACAATCATAAGTTTGGGCTCGAATGTATTTCAAAGCTTTGTAAGCAACTCAACCAACAATTTCTCATCTTCTTCTGAGGTATTTATAGAAGAATGAGGAGGAAAATATCTGAGATAAGATCTTTTAAGACAATAAATACAGATTCAAGACTTCTCGGCCTTTTGAGGGGCTCGATGGAGAAGTTTACAGGTGGATCACTGTATTAACTGTTTTACAATAAATATTAAAGCTCGGTGGGAGCTTTATTTGACTTTGAGGTTCTGTGTTATGTTTGGAGTAACTCTGCAGATATTTTCTGCATTGATTTCCTTGCAGAAGTAACTCCCTGGCTGCGTTGAGGCAAAACATCTTCCTTTGCAATAACTTCGGCCCTGGTTTGAAAGGTTTGAGGCAACAGGTGGTGTTTAGTTGCTAGGAGGAATCAATTCGCCTCCTTTTTGTGGTGGTGGAGGGTTTGCTGTCACTAAAACACTTTAGGTTTTCTTTAAATCGTGTTTTTAAATCGGGGATTAGGATTTTGATAACAAGTCTTAGCCGTAATCCCCATAATACTGTCTTCAATCTTCTGTGCTGGCACATTTCTGGTCCTCTACAGCTGATACTCTTTGACTGTGCCAGATTCTTGGTGCTTCGCTATTATACAGGGCTGCGTAGGGTTATATGGCATCAATGCCTCATGAAACACTGATGAAAACATGAATTTTCACCCTGTGGCCGATTTCCTTTGACAAATCAAAAGAGGGAGGATCGTCACCCTCATCTTTCGAATTTCCTTCTGAATATAGAAGAAAACGTTAAACCCTGCAAAATACAAATGAAAGTTATGAAATCCTGCATTTACAGGTTAAACTGCATTGGAGGTTGTGCGGAGGAAGCAGGGTCGTTGGATCATGGAGCTGGGGTGCAGATCGACGGCAGAGATGCAACGGCGGGATGTAATGGGAAAAACCTTTGTAAACCACAAAATATATCATTTTCGACTTTACAAAGGAAAAAAGCGTTTTTATATGAAAGGCGGGGGTATCATATGGCGGGCCCGGCGGGATCGATCGCAAATCGTAAAAGGTGGAAAATGTGATGGCGGATTTATGCGACAGAGAGAAAATGAGATATTGCGATTTGCGATGAGCGCTGGGGAAAAATGCGATTGGAGCAGTTGCATCGCAAATATTTGCGATGGGTCGATTAATTTAAACGAGACGAAATGCGATACTACGATTTTGCAATTTGCGATCGGGCGGAACGATCGCATCGCAAGTTTTTGCGATGGGTCAGTTAAACAAACCGCGGAAAATGCGATTTTGCGATAGTGCGATTTGCACTGAGCGCCAAAGGGTTTAGAACTCAGGTCCAAGGTGCGGGCGTATGGAAGAAAAGGGGCTAAGGGCTTAAGCTCGAGGGGCTTAAGTTCTGTACATAAAAACATGTATTTTCATGGTTTTTGAAGGGTTTTTTGAAGGAAATGAAGGTTTCGGTAAGGTTAAAAAGTGGGTTTTTAACCTTATTAAAGGGATTTTAATGAAATGGAAAGGGAGAAACATGAAATTATGGGTTTTTCATGGGAAATGGAGAATATAAAATGAGGTTAGTGAGGAAGAAAAGGAAGGGGACCAAGGGGTTTTGCAGCAGTATTTAACTTGGGATTTTTGAAGGATTTCAGAGGCTTTTAGGATGTAAACAGCAATAAGGGATCTCGACAGAGGCATGAGGCCTTAGAGAGACTTCAAGAGCCAACAATTTTTAGTGATAAAATTGTTCCTTGGAGGCTCCAAAAATATTTAGCCACCTTTTGGTGTAACAAAATATTATAGGTAGCTAACACAAAGAAGAAATCCATCCTCTAAAATGCAAATAGGGAAGAATTCTATGAGTTCCTTTGCTGCTACCCTAGCTACACAGCACCAACCTGCTACAGGAAAACACTGCAACTGAAGGAGTGAGCTTGGCCAAATTCCAGAATGAGGAAATGCAGCTCAAATCCTCTCCTCCGATGAGGAAGAGGTGGGGGATCCCCTCCTGGGATCACCCCCAGTGCTCAAGTGCACTACATTCCTTCTAAACAGCCTGGATGTGCAAGTCCTTGACCTCACTACGAAATTTCTGAATCCAAGAATAATCCAAATGAGCTGCTCCTTCATTCTTATAAAGCAAATGAACTCTCTTTCACCATAGGACCCAAAACTAGGGTTTCCATTCACTTTTGAATGCTTTCCCTCCAAAATCTGTGTTATCTTCTAATGCAAGTTACCCTTCTAAGGCAACGTTGTTGACTTGGTCAAAGGTGGCCAACTCAAGGTGATCCTCATCATGTTCACACCATGGGGTGTTTATTTCAGCTACTTTATTATTTCTCCTTTCACATAAGGAGTGTTATTTTCCATCAAAATGGGTTAAGGGGTTTTCCTTACCCATTTTATTAAACAAAATAAAAATATGCCACTATAATGTTCCATTTTAGCTTGAGGCTAAAATTGGGAACATTACAAACCTCCTAGAAGAGTGCATCCACTGTTTGAGCTTCATATTTGTATCTTGGAAACAAGCCGTCATTTTTATTCAAGCTACAATGTAGTTTTCATTGAGGAACTGTGCTATTTTCATTAGAGGTTTTACAGGGTGTTTTGATCCCATTTTTGATGAGAGATCTCCGGTGCTAATCTTTGCCTTCCACTTTGGTGATCCATGGATTAACTTGCTGATCCATTTTCTGTTTAGATCTGATATATTTTAATGTAAATTCATCTTCAAAAATTTCTGAATAATTTTGCATATCTGCAACTTTAAAACTCAGATCTACTCTTTGTAATGCATGAATTGGTCAAAACCCCAAGGGGATATTGTAAATAAGACTATCTAGTTTCCAGATCTGAAATGGATTTGATGTTTTAGCCAAATATCTGTCCTAGATCTGAGTTGTAATATTCAGCTGTTGCAGCTCCTCAAAATAATGTTGTTAAGCCATTTTGCATTTTATATATGTGTTTCAACCTTCTTTTCTGAAGATTTCTTTCTCTATTGTCTCCTGTATTCTACTGTATATTGAAAGAGCTTCATTGTAATTCTGATTTGCTTCTTTATACTCATAATTTAATCATATTTGATGGCCTCCTGCTCATACCATCCAAGACTGCATTATTTCTGAAGAAGTTTATAGTGCATAGCTGCAGCCCCTCTTGTAGGGTATTTTTCAGCTAGACTAGGTGGTGGGAGATCTGTTTACCACACCTAGTTTGATTTTTTTTTTCTCCCCTTTTGGATATAGACCCCAAATCTGCTGATCCAAGGGATCCAAGGGTTGTAAAATCATTTTTGTGCATCAATATCCCAGGAGTTCGTTATTTCAGCAGGCTTACTGTGCTGTTCTGGATTTGGAATATTACAGATCAATGCATTTGTGATTGTAACCTCATCCTCGTCATCAAGGTAAATCAACTGAAACTCATACTCAGTTTCATGTTTTTCCTCCTCCTCAATAGTGATAGACTCTGTAACCATTTCCTTGCCCTTGTCTACTTGTTTTGCGAATGAAGAAGGTATGGCCCCTTTCACATAAAGTGAAGAAAACACATGTATGTGACCTCTCTGATATGTCAAAGGAAATGGATAAATATCAATCATTTTAGTGCCAGCTGCCACCATGTCCCTTTCACTACTTGATGCTCTGGTATCATGATGTGATGGCGAAGGGTTGTGGAAAGGTGATGAGGAAGGATCAACATGAGGTGAATGGATGTGAGTGGGTGGTGATGTATGAGCAGTGGGATGTGATGGAGAAGTGGGTATGGGAGGATGAGATGATGAAGGAACATCCTTCTCATGATGAATAGGTTGGGTAGTGAAAACCTCATTAGCAATGGAGGTATCCCATGGAATGTTCTTCTGTTGGAGCTGATGCATGATCGCCATCTTGATAAGTGAATGATGAAACTTAATCTGCTTTTGCTGATTATAATCCCTCTTTTGCACAACGTAGGCCATCTTTTCAATGCTATGGAAAAGATAATATCGTATGTGTACCATTCTAACTCTAGTGAAATGCACAAGAAGATGGATATAGTATGAGTACAGGCGGGAAAACCTTTCCTCACAAGTGAAATACTTCATTATTATCTTCATCATGGGCACATACTGGCCAAGGAGATGAGAAAAGGGGAAAATGGACTTGCTGTGATCTTTATACCTAGGTTTGAGGTATGGTTCAAAATAACTCATGTCCAAATTTTCTTGTTTGAACCACCTCTTTCCCACACTAGGTATCCCTGTAGCAGCTGCAATGGCATTAGTGGACATCTCAAATGTAACTCCAGCAAGATTGACTTGCTTGTCATGTAGATTGATGACGAATAGTCTTGTTAACTCCGGGTGATTTTGGAATTGCTGCACTCTCTCACAAAAACTCAAAGCAGCCCACATTTTTAAAGTAATAAAAAGTGAGAGGATAGGCCATGAGTTCCCTTGTGGTGATGGGTTCAAATATGGTTATTTTCCCTCCCTTGTGATGATTTCTCCTTGGCATTTGTGCCTCACCAAAAATGCCACTATCTTCTTCTTCTGACATCTTTAAACTCTGTTTTGTGAAACCCTAGGGTGCAAGTGAAATGAACGAGGGGAAGGGGATGAGATGACTAGCTTGAAAGATGAAGGGAACGAGTGTGAATGAAGGAAATGAATGAAATAGAATGTGTGTAAGGAAAAAATTTATGAATGAAAACCCTAAATTAATGTAATTACCCTTTTTATGAATGATATTTATTTTAGGAAGATGAAACAAGGGTAAAATCGGTGATCACAAGCTTGTAATTAGGGTTTTCTTAGGGTTACACTTCAATTCATTTAAGGATGAAAAAATAGCTTAAAACAAGGTAAAAAAGTGTACTTACTACTTTGAGGGCTATTTGGAGGACTTTGACAAAGTTTGGAGAAGATTAGAACTTGTTTGAGTTGATAGATCACTCCACAACCTTCTCTCGCTAGGTGCGCAATGCCACTAGCAAGCGTGTAGCATCTTTATAAGCGCGCAGTGCTAAGCTCCAGGCCCGCAGTGCTTTTTGGAAACACATTGAAAATTATGCGCAAGGGCGTAGTGCTGAAGTCCAAATGCGCAACGCCGGTGCAAACACGCAGTGCCAAGAAACTTATCACAAATTCACTCAAAAATTCACAAATTTTCCCTTTGTTGAATGCTTCATACTCTTTGAAAGGAAACAATGACTCATTTGAAATGTAAAATGGGCTTTTATAAGCATGTGGATTTGATTTAATTTGAAAACCCCACTTTCTAATGTTTTTGAAGTCTTCTTCCTTTTAACACTGATACTCTTTGACACTTTTTGCTTGCAGGCTTGATGAATTTGGAGTTGGATTTTATTTTTCTCACTAAGGCTTGACATAATAGCTTTGAAAGCTTTTGTATTTCACTTATTACATATAGTAGCATAAAATTACATTTGAAAAAATAAAATAAAATAAATTACGTAAGTGACTTTTTATCAAAATGACATTTTGATCAAAAGTCCTGAAACTGAAAATATAATCTTTAAAACATAATTGAAACCATCATGGTGATCTTGTTTAATCCCTCTCATACTTGTGTGTTTACCTCATTGGAATGATAAAAATACCTTGAAAAATGAAAAACTACAATGACCTAGTGAAAATGCTTTTTTGACCTAATTTGAATGAGATTTTGACTTAAAAACTTTCAAGTGAAAACATAGCATTTCATAGGTGTTTTTATGCTCAGAGGGACATGGGAATGAGTCAACAATATGATCATGGAGGGAGTAAAAGTTTATTTGACAATGACAACCACCAACAGAGCAAATTTATTTCATGACCTAACGAAATGATAAAATATTTATTCGGTGTGGGACACCTAAGATGCACATGAAAATGTGTTTTGATCCCTCGTGGAATTATAACAATACTTACACTAACACCACTATTATAGAGGTGATCTGTAATTTTTTTCACATAATCAAATTATTTAAAATTACAATAGCCCCACCTTTATCAGTCTTTAGAATGACAAAGTTTGAGGTTACCATTCAAGGCTTTAAGGGAAATGAACCCATCTTTTCTTATGTTACTCATATGAGGCTTAGATTTCCTAAGAATGGTTTCACAATCTTGTTTAATAAACCCCTTATGAAAAATATTATTGAGATTAACCCTCTCATGCCCAAAATCTATTGGCTTCCTAAGATTCATAAATATGGGGCCCCCCTAAGACCCATTATCAAAACAATAGGTGGCCCCACATATATTCTAGCTAAATTTTTATCTAAAAAATTCAAGCCTCTTGGTGTCTACATCAAATACTTCATTAAGATCTCTAATGGCTTTGTTAATGAGTTAAAATATATAAGGCTAGATCCTGGGTATTTTCTAGTAAGCTTTGATGTATTTTCCCTTTATATAAAAATGAATATTAATGAGGCTATAAATGTTATCAATGAAATTACTAATTTTGACAGTGCTAAATTAGTTGGTATATGCCTAACCTTTACCTTTTTCAGCTTCCAAGGTTAATTCTATGAAAAAACTTATGAAGTGGCCATGGACTCTCCGCTCTCCCCCATCGTTTCCAACTTGGCATGGAATATTTGAGACTAAGGCTTTGTCTTCTGCTTAATTCTACCCTAATATTTGGAACATATTTGTTTATGATAGTTACGTAATTTGGCCCCATGGTCAAGAGAAGTTAGATGTATTCCTTCAACATCATAATTTTCAATCTTACTCCATAAAATTTATGATGGAAGTGGAGGTTAATGGGAACCATCCTTTCCTTGATGTTATCCTTTATAGAAAGGTACATGGTTCTATGTTACACCAGGTATTTCATAAAAAACACACACAAAACAATATCTTCATGCTAGTTCTCATCATTTTCCAGTGCAAAAATTCAACATTCTCAATACACTAGCTTCCTGTGATTTAAGGATTTCTAATTATGAACACCTGGAAGAAGAGAAAACCAATCTCCTAAAAGTTTTTGAAAATAATGTATATATTAAACATCAAGGCCTTAGAGCTATTCAAAGAGCTAGTAAAGAAACTAGGATTTAAAAAGTTCCCAATGAATAGGTTACCAATGTTCAAATTCCTTTCATCAATGGGACCTCTTATAAGATTGTCTGTATTCTTAGGAAGAATAAATTCTCCACAGCCTCGGTTAGGTCGCTATGATTCTAGTGTATTCCCCTTATTTTTATTATTAGTTTCTCCCCTTATTGTTATTTTTGTGCCCGTGTCTCCCCCATATTGTTATTGTTGTGGCCCATAGAGGCCCATTATTGTTATTGTTATGCCCTTACATTATTATTGTTATGTAGGCTCTGATTATATTGTGACCCCTTGGACTCCTATATATACCAGGAATGTATTATCATTTGTATCATCCAATAAGTTTTTATTTATGTAATATAAAGGAGGTTTCACCATCAAATAGGAAATTTTTAAGTCATGTATATATATTTTCTTCTATTCTTTGACTTCGTTACATAACATGTGGTATTAGAGCTATGGATTCTAGGGTTTCACTTCTTCAAACAAGCCATCTTTGAATTTTTCTATAACGTTTTCTATATGAAGATTCAGAAGATGAAATTGGAACCACATGGAGCTGAAATATTGGTGAAACCTGTGTATGAATTTCAAATTTTGGTTCACTATATTTTCAGAGATATGATCTGAAGAAGTTAGGGTTTTTGGACGATCCAAAATTCCATCTCAAACAGGTGACCTAGGAAAAACATTCATAAATTTGTCTCTAAGCATCGGATTTTAATTTCGTAAAAAAAATATTGAAAATGGATAGATTGTAGTTTTTTAGATATAATTTTTAGGGCCAAAGGTTAAAATAGTGACACGTGAAACTCCGTACAAGTTAACTCTATTGAACTAGTATTTAATCATGTCATCGTGGTAGATTGGGAATACCACTTTCTTGAAGAATACAATCTCAGTTTGAATTATGGGGTTGGAAATTATACTTAAAGGGGTACCACAAGATGAAATTTTAGATCTTGGAGATCTAAAATTACAGAGATACACTGAGTTTCAATATCAAGCTCCTTAAAAACAAGAAAAATGTGTGTATTTTTTTAAAAAATTCATAACATTTGTTTGAAAAATAAGTTTGAAGTGATTCAAATTTCATAGGGAAGAATATATATCTTTTTTTGATTCCAAAATACCTTGAAAAAAAAAAATGGACACACCTAGTAGTCAACCAAAATTATCTTCTATGACACATGAAGAAGAGGAAGAAATGCAACGTGATATATCAAAATTACGAGACCAAGTGCAAAAAAAAATTCCCTTGCAAATGACAAAAAATAAATTGGAAGCCATGATGAATGTTAAAATATATGGTATAAAAAGGGACATGGGATTTTTCAATGATTTTTTAGAAGTAGACATGGAAGCAATAATGAATGTCAAGATAAAGGGATTGAAGCAAGGTTTTGGAAAGTTGCTAGAAGAAAGGCTTCCCAATGGTGACAAAGTAATCCATGAAAATCATGATGAGGAAAAAAGGAATATGAATCATGATTTTAGAGACTCCAATGTTGGATTTAAGAACTACCACATTCTAAGGATTTATATGAGGAAGTTTGATGGCAAGGTTCTGGTAACATGGATACTATAGATGGAGCAATATTTTGATCTCCATGATGTGCAACACTCATAAAAGTTACACATTCCAACTTTATATTTAAAACCAAAACATTTTGTATGGTATCAATGGATTTTTTTCTCGTAAAAAACCTGTCACTTAGTTAAAATTTATGGAGGAAATGATAGCACATTATGAGGATACAAAGAGTAACACCTTCTTTAGCCAATTGATAAATCTCAAACAAACGGGTTCAATGGCAGATACAATTGAAGACTTACAAAAATTGAATATCAGGGTAACAAATATTTCATAGGAGCATAATATTGATGTCTTCATAGGTACCTTTAAGGATAACATCCAACATGAGGTTCACATTTGGGAACCTGATTCATTGGAGAAGAAATTCAGGGTGGATAGAAAAGTTGAAAGTAAAATTATGGAAACAAGGAATTATACTACTCATAACTATAAACATGGAAGTGTTGTTGCTCGGCCTTCCACAACCTATAAGGTTGATGCCACAAAAATTGGAGGAAAAAATAGCAAAATGGATTTTTTACAGTTGTGATAGAAAATACACCAAAGGTCATTAGTGTGCTGAGAAGAAATTATTCTTCATATATTGTGAAGAGGAGGAAGAAAAGTAACAAGAAACATAAAAAGAGGAGGATATACACCAAGAACCAATCCTTGAGAAAGAATAAATGAATATTACCATATATTGCAATCATTGGAAGGAATTACCACTGATCAAATGCTCAATATATTGATAAATCGATCTTCTTCCAGAGCAACCAATTGCGACAATCGGTCCTCTAGAGCATCTTCTTCAGCCATACTGGTAAATGTTGCAATGCGCAGACTAAGAACAATGAACTCCATGGGAAACACAACCTATTTCCCATATACCCTCCTGAAAGGTGTCGTCCCAGTCAACTTTTTGCAAGTAGTCTTATAGGCCCAGAGAACTGTAGGCACTTGCTCATCCCAATCATTTCTATTAGCATTGCATACCTTAGTGAGTGCGGTATCCAAGATCTTATTGAAAGCTTCAACTGCACCATTTTCCTAAGGATGATAAGGAGAGCTCTTATGATGACGCATCTTGAATTCTTTAGTCAAGGCTTTGATAGTGACATTTACAAAATGTGTACCACAATCGTTGATCAGAACTTTAGGTTAACCGAACCAATTCACTATATTCTCAAAAATAAACTTCAGAGCCGTATCAGCAGTAAAATCCTTCACCGGTTTGAATTCAACCCATCTGGTTACTGATCTGAAAATGGAACTATTTGTAAATGCTATGCAAAGTATCCATTTCCATTTAATTTAGTGAGCAAAGTGTTCTCCATGTCTTGCAGGTTAAACAAAGTATTTTGGTAATGTTTCTGAGTTTTATGTGTGAGGATTTGTTATTTAAATTTACTGTTTAATATATCACAAGAGAAATACACAGCAAGTAAAATTCACCATAGCATAACACAGTAAACGGATGAGGCAGTTCATCCCTCCAGGGCTACATCTGTTGGTCCAAGGCTCCCCAATGGTATGTCCTTGCTCTATTAAATTTCTCAAAATGGTTACACAATGAAAACTATGCCTAAACAGGAAAAATAAGCTGTGAATTTGACTTCAAAAGACAGAAATAAGCTAAAAATGGCTTTTGTTTCACCTCAAACAATGAAGTACAACCCAATACAACTCCATCTCCCTGATGGCCCTGGTTGCTCTTTCCTCTTCCCTGAAGCAAAAAATGGCTGAATAACACCTCTATTCACTCTGCAACCTATCCATAACACTCCAGAAGGTCAAATAAATCCAAAATTGACTAAAATTTCATCTTTTTTGGTTGAAAGATGAGAAAGCTATGACCCAAACAAGATTTTTCCCAATGGCACTAGAAAACCTCCTCCAAAACTGGAGGAACTCTAGTTAACTCCACCATAATAGGCAGACAGGTCAATTAGGTGGAATCACACGCTATTCTAGGGGTAGCATTAAAGCTAACTTTCAGTTCAAATTGGTGTGTTCACATGCGAATACTCTAGATGGTTAGTGCTGGCAGATAAGGTTTGAAACTGTGCCCTTGGTCACTGCCTGAAGTTTACATGGAGTCGGGGCTAGATTTGAGGGCTAGCCCCCTTACTTTCTACCAGAACAAATGTTTTAGCACCCAGTTTTATCCATTGACGGTCGCATGGATAGGGGCTAGCTTTGTAGGGGCTTAACCCTCTTTCTCTGTCGTTCAACACACGACCCGACTCAAACGTTCAACCACTACCCGAATGCATTCAGAGTGACCCACATTCGTTCAAGCCGACTTGACTGCTAGTGAACTCCACTTGACTCACCCTTCATTCAACTCTGTTGCCTATACGGTGTCGGTCAGTTTGACCCTGCCCGAGGATTTGGGTCGAGGGTTCAACCCTCATGCCTTCACCAAATTTTTAAACAACACTTTTCAATCTATGGCCTAGGGCCACATGGCAGGGTCCGAGAAGGCCACGTGGTGCCCTCTAATCGGCCACCAAAAACCTTACAAAAATGAAATTTTTTCCATATAATTTTTTTTTGAAAATGACAAATTCTTTTGGTCAAAAATCTATTTTAAAGGTCACTAGATGAATTCAAACCTTAGTAACTTTAACATAGGATATTGGATTTGAGTCCCTTTTGCAGCACTAGAATCGTAACGACGAGGCCTTTCCATTCGTCTAGACTACAACCATTTCTGAGTATTTCCAGTTTTGAGCATATTTTTTCACTTGGACATGATATCCTGATCACACCTCCCCATTGGGAAGCTTTTGGACCCCAAAAGACTTCAATTACCTTTTCAGAAGATGAGAGTACATATCCCTCACCTTTTCCACCTCCATCCATTTTTCCTTACACGGTTTGATGCCTTTAAGACCAATATGAGGATAATTAACACTGCCCCTCCTCAAAGTGCTTGTCCTTCTATCAAGGATAGCATCCTCTTTCAGCTCATCCAAAAATTCTGGAAATAAATACTCTATGGATGGCAGTTGAATGTCACTTTCATGATCAACAATTAAAGGAGGTTCATACAAACGTAAATTTTCCACATTCACAACGGAATATATTTGCATATATGAAGGAAAATCTAGTTGAAAAGCATTATTTCCAACTTGTTTAAGGATCTTGAATGGACCATAATGAATAGGCTTCAACTTTTTACCTTCTCCTTGCATTCTTTCCTTACTAATATGCAGCCATACCTCATCTCCATCTTGAAACTTATGATCAATTATTTGTTTATCATGTCTCTCCTTGTACTTACCTTGAATTTTTTCAAGTTGTTCTTGAACCTATTGATGTATGAGCTGAATTCTTTCAATGAACATGCGAGCTTTGTCAATGTCACTATGCCCATTAATGGAAACATCCTTCTCAAGAATGAAATCTAAAGGTGACTTAGGCAAATACCCAAAACAAGCTTCAAAAGGTGAAGTATTTGTAGAAGAGTGATTGGCCCGGTTGTAAGCATGCTGAATGTAATGCAAGTGCTCATCCCAAATCTTGGGATGCTTGCTGCAATAACCTCTCAAGAGATGTACAATGGTTCTATTCACTACTTCTTTTTGGCCATCTGTTTTCGGATGGAAAGAAATACTCTTCTTCAACTTGCTGTCCATCATCTTCCATAAATTGGACCAAAAATTCCCAGAAAATATGGAATCCTTGTCACTAACAATAGAAGTAGGCAAGCCATAATGAACCCATACATGTTGAAAATATAAATCAGCAATTTGTTCAGTAGTTATAGATTTCTTACATGGCATAATAATACACATCTTGCTGAATCTATCAACTACTACATAAAGATAATCATGTTGCTTTCTAGATAATGGTAGACCTCCCAAAAAATTCATAGAAACATTTTCCCATGGTCTAGAAGGTACCGAAAATGGCGTATATAAATCAAGCTTCCTATTTCTAGGCTTGCTTGTAGCACATAATTAACAACCTCTAACAAAATGTGAAACACTATCTACCATGCCAGGCCAATAACAATACCTCTGTAAATGTGCCACCGTTTTTCTTACCTCGAAATGTCCAACAATAAGAGAAGAATGAGCTTCTCTCATGACACTTTGTCTCTCCCCTTGTGGTATACATAACTTGCCTATATGAAGCAGCAAATTATTATGAAAGTGATAATCATTCTCCTCAACATGATTCCCTTCACTCAAGTTAGCATACACATCCTTAAAATCAACATCCGATGCATATTGTTCTATGTAGCTCTCATGTACAATAGAATCATTCTTAAGAAAATTAGTAGCACTAATAATAGGCCTTGAAATCATATCAGAAACCTTATTGAAAATTCCTTCCTTATACCTTATTACTAAGTGAAATTGTTGTAGGAAACCCATCCATCTGAAATTTCTTGACTATTGTAATTTACTTTGCGACTGCAAGTACTATAAAGGCTGATGGTCGGTATGAACAACTGTTTATTTTCCCATCAAATAGTGTTTCCACTTTTTGACACTTTTTACCAACGTGTTGTACATATTTCCCCTTCCATTTAAATTTTGACCATCGGTCCCATTAAAATTTGCTGCAAACATCCTTCGCGATCAAAATCTCCATGTCGTGCTCATCACCACCTTTTCCGCTCCGAAATACACTGTCCAAATGTTAAAAACCCGTTATTTAAATTATATTGGACCAAAGCCCCAAGGCCTTAGCCACCCCCCCCGTCGTCATCACATGACTTGAGGCTGGAGACCGCAAGCTAAAAACAAAAGGGGCTTATTGTTTTAATATTCGGGCGCAATGCTGGCCGTCCGATCTGGCTCAAATCAACGGCGCGGCAATTAACTTATATGGAGGGCCCCGCGCATAGCAGACCAGTGGTATTACCCCGCACCACTTACCCCAGGCTGGCGGTATCATCCGTCGGGCCAGCGATTCCATTGAAAATATGCCACATGTCCCCTGGTACGGGCCATAAAACCGCTTTTCTCCCACGCGTTAAAGACTGTACCAGGGCCGGGCAGCGGAATTCATGTGGATCTCCCGACTTCCATCCAACGGCGAAGGTGTACCAAAAATGCTTGCTCATTAACATATGTCTGCATTGTCCTATGGCCTGCCACTGTGTCACTCTCACCCACTTCCGCTCGTTGACTCCGCCACGTCGTTCTCCCACTCGTCCTCCATACTCCCACGTGTTCGCTCCCGTACGTCCGAGATATTTTCCCCCGTTATATATATATATATATATATATATATATATATATATATATATATAGATATATATTTGTGTTCGTTTATGTGTTTTATTCGCGTTTGTTGTTATTCATCTCGCCCAGACCGTGTTATGTATAAAGCCCACAGCTCGTCTATTTATCAACACTTCCATGATTTTCCTTCCACCACCCTGCCTGTTTCCGTCTCCCATCCATGTCCGTAGTGTCGTCCTCATCTCCACCTCCATCATCCCTGCCTCCATCTGTGTCGGTTTTTCTAATATTTTGTGGGTTTTGCAGGTTTTAAATATAACAGGAGGGCGTTTAATTCGCTACCTCTGTTGCAAAGGTTTGGGGCCCATAAAAGACGATTCCCTATGGGCAGAATTTAATGAAGAAGCTGAGGGTTGGTGTGAGAAATGACCACAATTAAAGAAGACACAGATATGGATCCTCAGAACCCTCCAGATAAATTCGCCCCGCATTAAAGATCCAGGATTCAAATCCAAAGCCAAGGGCCGAGAGTACAGTACAGAAATGCAGATTATTTCAAAGCTCTTACGGCAACAGATTTTCCCTCAGCTGCAGGCAACACATTGTATATATTTTATTATTTATATCATGTATATAAGGGGATTTTCATCTCCCATTATTTATTTCTATAGATAGCTTGTAAAGTACATTCATTTATAGCTAGTCATTCAGAGTTGGGCGCGAATGTTTTCCGCCATCTGATTCAAAATAAGTCATTAAATGTTTCCTATCGGCCTCCTCCTCTAGAATTTTCTATCATCTCTATAAAGGATGAAAAAGAAGACATTGTAGGGGTTCCAGATTTCTATCAGCAAACTGTGCAGCGAGAAGACTTATGTATACATTTTTGTAATATTTCTGTATGAAGCTTCAGAGCCCGTAGGGTCTCAGTGAGGAGGGGTTATAACTGTAATGAGGATTCTAGTCTTTGGTATCTCACAGTATGTAGTTTCTCTCATGTGTTAATACAATATCTCTTTCATGCTCATTATCTTCTTGTATCATGTTCTAGAATGCGAGTGGCTCACTAGTTTGCATTAAGGATTCATCCCCATTGATGCCCTTTCTGGAATTAGTCAAGCGCTTTAAATAGGCCTAGTCATGGTATACCAGTTCCATGTTCACTCTTTCCATATTTTCTGCTATATTAGTTGCTTGAGGAGGGTACTTTTAAAACGCCATTGTCATATAAGGATTCGTAAATTGGTGCGCCCTTATATGGTTCTGTTGTGTATCTGGGTATCAGTCTCATGCCAGCTAATATCTTCTTATGTTTCCTCACTACACTCACTTCCTGATATCTGATTTTTGTGATATATTATTTGAATCGGCCCTCTTTACAGTAAGCGGTCTCTTAACTGTCTGATGCCTTTATATTGGAGTTTTACTTGATGTCCCTACATTGTTCTTGTCTTTGTACCAGCTTCTGAGAGAGATTGGTCCCATTCAAAACTAATTTCCTTGTTCAGAACAAGAGATAGTAAGTGAGTTCTTGGACTGACAACCCAAACTATAAAGGGATCCTTGCTATATTAAGATGTCCTAGGCACTGGTCTATGGCAACTCTAGGCTGTCTCTAGGGGGGTGACAAAATCATCCACAACATCTTTCTGGCGCCGTTGCTAGGGAACAAATTCAAGAATATCAGTTTCCCTGGGTCTCGACAAATTGTATTCACTCTCTAATCAGGTGAGCACAGAGAGGTGAAGAGTTGCAGATTTCTCACCTTGGCGACTCCACTGGTCTTTATTTGATAAATTTTATTGGAAGTCCTGGCTTCCCGGAAGCCCCATTTGAGGTTAGATACCTCACAACCGAAAACACCTGTGTCTGACCCGGAGAAGATCATTCATAAAAGAGTTTGGAAAGAGAAGGAGTCAGTTCGTTCTGAAAACCATGAATATTCCGTTGAAGTTCATCCGCCCTCTTCTTCTCAAGAAGTTAGAACATAAAATCCCGAGTTTTACTCAGAAACTCCACGTAGGGAAAGTGCCTGGATTGAAGAAGATCCTTATTCTGCTTCCGAGGCTGAAGAAATTAAAGAGGTCACAGAAGTAGCTGCTGTTAACCGTGAGTTATTCCCATCTACACCTCAGGCTTCTGTGCAATATATTCCCATTTTTATTCATACTCCACTTCCTCCTACTCCTCTCCCTTCATCTGTATCTCAAATTGTTGTGCATCCCCCGCCTCCCCCAATGGCCAATGTTCCTTCTTTTCTATTAAATAAATATGCTCCTCTGGCCTTGCCCCAAGTGCTAAATGATATGCCACAGGATTACTTGAAGATTTTGCCAAGATTTAATGGTGAGAATGAAGTTGATGCTCAGAAGCACCTCGAGACCTTCTGCTCTTTTGCAGAGAACTTAAATGTTGAACATCTGGATGTGTTCCTGAGGTTATTTGTGCAATCCTTGGAAGGTGAAGCCAGAAAATGGTTCAAGACATTGGCAAACCATTCAATCACCACCTGGGACTAGATGGAGAATGCTTTTCTCAGGAAGTGGGGAGAAAAGAAAGATCACGGGCAGTGCCTCGTTGAATTCAATACGCTAAAGAAGAAACATAACGAGGGGGTGGCAGAATTTATCAAAAGGTTTAATAAATTATATCTGAACCTTCCTGCTGATATGAAACCTCACCAAGCTGCTGCCAAAGTTGTTTAATAGCAGCTTTTGACTCTGATTTCGGTTTCTCTCTGCGGGAAAGAATGCCTGTCACCCTGGATGATGCTCAGACAGATGCTCTAGAGTTGGAGGCAAATTTTGCTGCCACTGGGAAGTTAAAAGGAAAAATCGAACAGGAAACTAGAAGAAAAGGCAAAGAAGAGGTTTCTACCTCTAATCAAGAAAAGGATTCAGATAAAATGGATGAGATAAGCAAGATGATAAAGAAGATGGTCAAGATGGAGCTGGAAGCTAAAAATGCAGCTCCCAAGAACTATTGCAATGCTCCAAACAGAGGATATAATCCCCAGTATAAGAGACCACCTCTCCAGATATTGTCGAGAGAGACAAAGGAACAACAAGATCAGGTAACTCATCCCTTGTACCTGGAAGGACCAGCAGATGACTCCACTGGAGATGCAGCTTATGGATTAGAGGATTCCAATCTGGCCTTTTCAAATAATGATGATATGGAGTGCCCCCTGCGAGAAGAAGACGAAGAAGCAGAGATTGACCATTACTGCAAGCAATTTGCTGATTTCATGGAAGCACAATTCAACGTCAAATATGATCTCAGATCCTCAAGGAAGAGGACCCGAACTCAGGAGCAAGAAGAAGAACCACCTCAGAAAGAAGCATCTGCTCAGAAGGAATCAGCAACAAAGAGATGCATAGAAAAAGGTAAGAATCTTCTAAATAACCCCTTGCAGTCTAATGATCAGATTCCCTCTTCTTCTAAAATAGTCAGTCCACCTAATGTTGAGCCAGTATCAAAAGAAATTAGGTCTTCAGCTAAAAATAAGGAGTCAAAAGAAGTAGTGATAGAAAAGCCCCCATCTGCTTTCAATTTGCAAAAAGAACTTGAGAAGATTAAGATTCCTGTCCCTCTGACTGAGTTATTAAAACAGCCTGTATATCAGTCTCAAGTTACCTCTTTCATACTTCCTCCTGAGCTACCAATTGCACCTGATAGTTTAAATCTTCAAGAAGAAAGACCCATGGTAGTCTTTGGCCCACATGTCGAGGAGATAGACCCTTCTACTCCTCCTTTTTATGTATCCCTAGTCATTCATGACCTGTTGTTACATAATTGTATGTTAGATTCTGGGGCTTCCCATAATCTTATGCCTTTGTCTGTCATGGAACAACTAGGGCTACAAATTACAAGACCATATAAAGATTTATATTCATTTGATTCTAAAAGCGTCAAATGCTTGGGAATGATTAAAGATTTAGTGGTAAATTTGGCTCAAATCCCAGCAAAGAGTGTGGTCATGGACATTGTGGTTGCTGATATCCCAGCTCGCTTTGGCATGCTTCTGTCAAGATCCTGGGGTACCAAGATCGGGGGATCAATTAAATTGGATTTAACATATGCTACTGTCCCAGTGTTTGGAGGTCAAGAAAGGAGGTTGTACAGGGAGACTAGATTTGTTAAAATGGTAACTAAGGCTGACTGCTCAGAAAATTCTCCAGTTTATAACAAAGAGGGAGACTTTTCATGTTTGATGTTAGAAGAAAATCAAAATTATGCACATGAGCCCCTTTTTGGTCAGATCCAAGCTGAGCAGCCTAAAGAAGAGCAGGAATTAGAGATTTGGACTTTGCATTTTGATGGAGCAAATTCAAGGGAAGGCAATGGAGCTGGGGTATTGTTGATTTCTCCTACAGGGAAATGGGTGCCACTGTCTTTTAAACTGGAGTATGAGGCTACAAACAACGTGGCCGAATATGAGGCACTATTATTGGGACTACAGACAGCCAAGAATATGGGCATCCAGTGTTTAAAAGTGTTTGGAGACTCTGAGCTGGTGGTAAGGCAGATAAAAAATGAATGTCAAACTAAGCATCCATGGCTCAGAGCATATAGAAACGAAGTATGGGACATGATAGAAAATTTCTTCTCAGCATTTAACATACAGTTCATGCCCCGGGAGCAAAACAGAGTAGCAGACTCTCTTGCTGTAGCTGCCAGTACTTTCCGTCCTCCTCAGAATCCGCTTCTAAGATATGAAGTGGAGGTACGGTACAGACCATCCATTCCAAATAATATAAAGCATTGGCAGGTATTCGAAGATGATGAACAGATGAAAAGATTTATGGAGACTGTGGGAGAATTCTCCAATATGGAGATTGATGATAATGAAGAGGAAGAAGTTGAAAATATTGCAGAAAGCAAATGGGAAGAGAACATAGCAGGAAGCAAAGTGCTGCAGTTGAAAGGAAATGTTATACCTAGAGGCCTGGTACCTCTAGAAAGATTATTTAATAAAGATGATGTACCAATGCAGCCAAGCAGAGTGACAGAAGAAGATCAAGTGGAAGATTTGAATCTAGGTACTCATGCTGATCCTAAAATTGTTAGATTATCTAAAAGAGTCCCAGAAGAATACAAAGAAAAATATTTGAAGTTATTTCAATCTTATAGAGATGTTTTTGCTTGGTCCTATCAGGACCTAAAAACTTTTGATGTAAATATTATGCAGCATAAGATTCCACTGAGGGAAGATGCAAAACCTTATAAGCATAAGCTCAGACAGATCAATCCTCTGCTGCTTCCCTCTATTGAAAAGGAAGTCAAGAAGTTATTGAAGGCCAAAATAATTGTGCCTTTGAGTTACTCAGAATGGATAGCGAACCTTGTTCCTGTTCGAAAGAAGAATGGAGAAATAAGGCTGTGTGTAGACTTCAGGAATTTAAACAGAGCATCATTAAAAGATAACTATCCACTGCCTAAGATGGACCACATCCTGCAGAAAGTGGTGGGAGCATCCAGAATGTCAATGATGGATGGATTTTTGGGCTACAATCAGGTAGCTGTGTTCCCAGAAGACCAGAAGAAAACTGCATTTACTACACCATGGGGAACCTTTATGTATGCCAGGATGCCATTCGGATTAATCAATGCAGGAGCCACTTTTCAAAGGGCAATGGATATAGCCTTTGTGGGAGAATAGGACAAGTTTTTGGTAGTATATCTTGATGATATCATAGTGTTCTCAAAGAGTGATGATGAGCATATTGAACATTTGAGAAGAACTTTTGAGAAATGCAGAAGGTATGGCCTTTCTCTTAACCCTCAAAAATCTTTGTTTGCATTAGATGAGGGAAAACTCTTAGGGCACATTGTGACTAAAGAAGGTGTGAAAATTGACCCTAAAAGAGTTGAAGTAATAAATAGCATTCCTCTGCCCAGGAATAAGAAAGAAGTACAGGTGTTTTTGGGCCGAATAAATTTTTTGAGAAGATTTATTCCTAACTACGCAGAAATAGTTAGGCATATAACTAATATGTTGAGAAAGGAGAATGAAGTAAAATGGTCCCAGGAGTCTAGAGATGCATTCACAAGAATAAAACAGGCAGTTGCTGAAGCTCCAGTGTTAGCCGGACCAGATTACAGCAAGCCATTTATGATATTTTCATTTGCTTCACCTCACACAGTTGCTGGAGTGTTATTGCAGAAAAATGAATAGGGATATGAACAGCCTATAGCTTTCTTCAGTCAAGTGCTTTATGATGCTGAATTGAGATATAATATATTGGAGAAGCAGGAATATGCCCTGGTGAAGTCCCTTAAAGCCTTTAGAGTGTATGTTTTGCAATCTCATATTACTGCATATCTCCCCACAGCAGCTGTCAAAGACATTCTGGTTCAGGGAGACAACGAAGGTAGAAGAGGAAGATGGATTGCAAAAATTCAGGAGTATGATTTGGACATAAGGCCTACTAAGTTAATTAAAGGACAGGGACTTGCCAAGATGTTGTCTGAATCTAATCATCAAGCTCTAGGCATCAATCTATCTATGATAGCAAATGAAGAATCCGAAAAGGAAGAAGAGCATCAATGACTAGAGATGGCCACCCAAAAGGTACATGTGAAATATCTAACTAGTCCATGGTATAAAGAAATAGTTGAATATCTTTTGACACTTAGTTGTCCTTCGGGTTGTGATAAGGTAAGATATAGAGCTGTAAGGGTGAAATCTCAGAAATATATAATTGCCAATGGACAGCTCTATTGGAGAGACCCTCTAGGCATATTACTTTTATGCCTCACAGAGAATGAAGTGCAGAATGTAATGACAGAATTTCATGAGGGGATATGTGGAGGACATTACAGCTGGAGGGCTACAACACATAAAATTTTGAGGGCTGGTTTCTACTGGCCAAAGTTGTATTCAGATACTTTTTCTTGGGTCAGAGCATGTGACAAATGCCAAAGATTTGCAGAAAGGCAGAAATTAGAAGCATTGCCCTTGATCCCTATTCATGTAAATGAACCATTTCATAAATGGGGATTATATTTTATAGGAGAGATACATCCCCCATCAAGTGGCCAACATAAATGGATTCTGACAGCAACAGACTATTTTACAAAATGGGTGGAAGCCATACCTACAAGAAATGCTATAGATGCTGTAATCATGAGGTTTATAGAAGATAATATCATATCTAGGTTTGGTTGTCCTGCAAGAATTGTAACTGATAATTCACAAGCTTTTAAATCTGCCAGATTTGTGAATTTCTGCCAAAGATATAACATCATCCTGACTCATTCTACAACATACTATCCACAGGGAAATGGTCTAGCAGAGTCATCTAATAAAACCCTGGTGAGAGCCCTGAAGAAAACAATAAGTGAGAATCAGAAGAATTGGGACTCTCAATTAAAATTTGCTCTATGGGCAAATAGGATAACCAGCAAAAGAGCAACAGGGAAGTCACCCTATGAGCAGTGTATGGAAGAGCAGCTGTGTTTCCTGTGCAATTGGCTTTGCCGGTGGCACGTTTTATGCAGGAAAACCAGGAAGAACCATATGACATGATCCGAAGAATTAATCAGCTCGTAGAATTGGAAGAAACACGGAACCAGGTAGATCAGGGATTGATAGAATATCAAGAGAAAATGAAGAATGTCTTTGATCAACGTGCAAGGGATAGAAATTTTCAAGTTAGAGACCTGGTTCTCAGATGGGATGTTCGCAGAGCAGAGAAGGGCAAACACGCTAAGTTTGATCCATTGTGGATTGGGCCATTCAAAATAGTGAAGCTGGGAAGAAACAACACCTTTTCTCTAGAAAATTTACAAGGTGATTTGCTCGATGCCCCTGTGAATGGCCAATTCCTCAAACCGTATTTTCAATTCTGACCCAGGCTGGGAATGCCTGATTGTATATATTGTATATAGTTTGTTTTGGATTTTATTTTTATAAAGGAAAAGAATGCTGATAATTATCTAAAGCGGGGGCGCAGGGGAATTGAAGAACAAAGTGAACTATTGAATGGTCTGCGTGTTCTCGACATGCCCGAGGACGACCATGCCGTCCCCAGATGGAGCCGATGTTGTACATATTTCCCCTTCCATTTAAATTTTGACCATCGGTCCCATTAAAATTTGCTGCAAACATCCTTCGCGATCAAAATCTCCATGTCGTTCTCATCACCACCTTTTCCGCTCCGAAATACACTGTCCAAATGTTAAAAACCCATTATTTAAATTATATTGGACCAAAGCCCCAAGGCCTTAGCCACCCCCCCCCCCCCCGTCGTCATCACATGACTTGAGGCTGGAGACCGCAAGCTAAAAACAAAAGGGGCTTATTGTTTTAATATTCAGGCGCAATGCTGGCCGTCCGATCTGGCTCAAATCAACGGCGCGACAATTAACTTATATGGAGGGCCCCGTGCACAGCAGACAGGCGGTATTACCCCGCACCACTTACCCCAGGCTGGCGGTATCATCCGTCGAGCCAGGGATTCCATTGAAAATATGCCGTGTGTCCCCTGGTACGGGCCATAAAACCGCTTTTCTCCCGCGCGTTAAAGACTGTACCAGGGCCGGGCAGCGGAATTCATGTGGATCTCTCGATTTCCATCCAACGGCAGAGGTGTACCAGAAATGCTCGCTCATTAACATATGTCTGCATTGTCCTATGGCCCGCCACTGTGTCGCTCTCACCCACTTCCGCTCGTTGACTCCGCCACGTCGTTCTCCCACTCGTCCTCCATACTCCCACGTGTTCGCTCCCGTACGTCCGAGATATTTTCCCCCGTTATATATATATATATATATATATATTTGTGTTCGTTTATGTGTTTTATTCGCGTTTGTTGTTATTCATCTCGCCCAGAGCGTGTTATGTATAAAGCCCACAACTCGTCTATTTATCAACACTTCCATGATTTTCCTTCCACCACCCTGCCTGTTTCTGTCTCCCATCCATGTCCGCAGTGTCGTATTCATCTCCACCTCCATCATCCCTGCCTCCATCTGTGTCGGTTTTTCTAATATTTTGTGGGTTTTGCAGGTTTTAAATATAACAAGAGGGTGTTTAATTTGCTACCTCTGTTGCAAAGGTTTGGGGCCCATAAAAGACGATTCCCTGTGGGCAGAATTTAATGAAGAAGCTGAGGGTTGGTGTGAGAAATGACCGCAATTAAAGAAGACACAGATATGGATCCTCAGAACCCTCCAGATAAATTCGCCCCGCATTAAAGATCCAGGATTCAAATCCAAAGCCAAGGGCCGAGAGTACAGTACAGAAATGCATATTATTTCAAAGCTCTTACGGCAGAAGATTTTCCCTCAGCTGCAGGCAACACATTGTATATATTTTATTATTTCTATCATGTATATAAGGGGATTTTAATCTCCCATCATTTATTTCTATAGATAGCTTGTAAAGTACATTCATTTATAGTTAGTCATTCAGAGTTGGGCGCGAATGTTTTCCGCCATCTGATTCAAAATAAGTCATTAAATGTTTCCTATCGGCCTCCTCCTCTAGAATTTTCTATCATCTCTATAAAGGCTGAAAAAGAAGACATTGTAGGGGTTCCAGATTTCTATTAGCAAACTGTGCAGCGAGAAGACTTCTGTATACATTTTTGTAATATTTCTGTATGAAGCTTCAGAGCCCGTAGGGTCTCAGTGAGGAGGGGTTATAACTGTAATGAGGATTCTGGTCTTTGGTATCTCACAGTATGTAATTTCTCTCATGTGTTACTACAATATCTCTTTCATGCTCATTATCTTCTTGTATCATGTTCTAGAATGCGAGTGGCTCACTAGTTTGCATTAAGGATTCATCCTCGTTGATGCCCTTTCTGGAATTAGTCAAGCGCTTTAAATAGGCCTAGTCATGGTATACTGTTCCATGTTCACTCTTTCCATATTTTATGCTATATTAGTTGCTTGAGGAGGGTGCTTTTAAAACGCCATTGTCATATAAGGATTCGTAAATTGGTGCGCCCTTATATGGTTCTGTTGTGTATCTGGGTATCAGTCTCATGCCAGCTAATATCTTCTTATGTTTCCTCACTGCACTCATTTTCTGATATCTGATTTCTGTGATATATTATTTGAATCGACCCTCTTTACAGTAAGCGGTCTCTTAACTGTCTGATGCCTTTATATTGGAGTTTTACTTGATGTCCCTACATTGTTCTTGTCTTTGTACCAGCTTTTGAGAGAGATTGGTCCCATTCAAAACTAATTTCCTTGTTCAGAACAAGAGATAGTAAGTGAGTTCTTGGACTGACAACCCAAACTATAAAGGGCTCCTTGCTATATTAAGATGTCCTAGGCACTGGTCTATGGCAACTCTAGGCTGTCTCTAGGGGGGTGAAAAAATCATCCACAACACAACGCATACAAGTCCTTATCATATGTAGGATAATTCACAACAGCACCATTAAATGTCTCAGAATGAAATGCAATAGGCTTACCATGATGTAAGAGAACTGCACCCATGGCGTAATCACTAGCATCGGTCTGAATCTCGAATAGTTGTCTCAAGTACGGTAATGCAAGGACTGGAGCTAAACTTATTTTATCTTTCAAAGAATCAAAATATTTATGTTGCTTGCCTCCCCATTGGAAAGTGCGCTTCACACTTGTCACTGCATGCATATGAGTTGCTATGGCAGAGAAGTTAGAAATAAACTTCCTCCAATACTGAGCTGCACCCAAAAACTTCTTACCTCTATAATGGATTTGGGAGTAGGCCAATTCACAATGGCTTCTACCTTAGAAGGATCAATTCTCAAAGCACCTCCTCCTACTATGTGTCCTAAATAAAACAAAGAATTCTTTCCAAATTCACACTTTGACATTTTAAGAAACAACTGATTTTTCTTCAAAACATCAAGTACTTTCTTAACATGCATGACATGCTCTTCTCTAGTCTTGCTAAAAATTAAGATGTCATCTAAGTAGACAATAAAGAAATCATCAATAAAAGGACGTAAGACATCATCCATTACCCACATGAGAGTTGCAAGTGCATTTCATAAACCAAATGGCATAACAAGCCACTCAAAGAGTCCCTATTTGGTTTTAAACATTGTCTTCCAAATGTCACTTTCTGCAATTATAACTTGATGATAACCACTATGTAAGCCTAACTTAGTGAAATATTTATCATCTTTCAGCGGATCTAACAAATCATCTATCCTTGGGAGTCGGTAATGATTCTTTACCGTTATTTTGTTCAATGCCCTAAAGTCCACACACATGCGCCAAGTTCCATCTTTCTTTGGAATCAACACTATCGGTGACCCACATGGCGAAGTGTTTGGTATTATGAAACCTTTTTCCAACAAGTCCTTAATTTTCCTCTTGATTTCAGCATTCTCCATGATAGACATGCGGTACATGTCTATGTTAGGAAGAGGACAATCTTGTTATAATTGGATTTCATGTTGAATCTCCATTTTAGGAGACAAACCTGTCGGTTCCTGAAACATCTCATGATGTGCATCAACTACATCATATAAATATGATTTTAAATTGCAATCACAATTTTTAAATGACTCATGATTCACATCAACCTTGGGCTTAACCATAAGAAGTACAAAACTCTTACTAGAATTCACTAGCCTTTTTACCTGTCCTGCATTTACCATCGCTATATTTGTCTTCTTGCGATGTGATCTGACAATAAACTCCTTTCCCTCCATAAAGAGATGATACTTATTTTCATGGAAATGGAATATCGCTTTCCTGTCAAATAAGTAAGGACTTCCCAAGACAAATTCTGATATATCAAGCAGTACTACATCAAGTTCAACTATGTCAATAAAGTGTGCAGTAATTGCAAATCGCAATATGCACTTTCTTGAGACTTGTAATTTTTCATCCTTGCATATCCATTCAAGTGGATAAGGCTTTGGATGTGGAATGGTCTCAAGTTTAATTTGTTTGACCAAGTATTCTAATATGAGATTTTCTTGTGACCCACTGTACAATAGTGTGTCAATTTTTGTATGTTTTGAGACTACCCTCACATGGAACAATTCAATTCTTTCTTCCTCACTTGGAGCTTGTACATGAAAATTTGAAGTACTAGTGTTTGGCTTAGTTTTAGTTTCCTTTCCCTTCATACTCTTCAAAACCATGGCTGCAATTTTTGTTTCGTCCCCTGAATCATCACCTAAGTCTTGTGGTGTAATTGTAGTAGCTGCAATTTTCTTCTTTCCTTTGTTTTTATTAAACTGAGTTCTTTTTTCAGGATGAAGTTTCCAATATTTTTTCTCTTCATGGGCTTCTCTTGAACAGTGTTTACATATCACTTTATCACCCTCTTGTTTTATATATTCATTCTTTTTGCCTTTTCCCTTAGAGGTTTTATCTTTTTTTTCCCCCTTAAAAGGCATGTTTCTACCCTCATCAAAAGTGTTTTTCCCTCTAGCCTCTAAATGTGTAGCTTTTACACAAACTTCATCTAGACTAGTAGGATTGAACATAAGGATAGTATGTCTAAGGTAGCTATGCAAACCACCTATATATTTCAACAAAGTACCTTGACTTTGTATGTCTACCCCTAATAAGAGTGCTCTTCTCCTAAACTCTTAGGTGTAGTCTTGTACATTTTGACCCTTAAGTTGTCTGAAGTTTTGCTAGTTCATGATAGCCATTTGTAAATGAGATAATGGATAAAATTTCTTTTTAATTGCAGTAATAAATTTAGCCCATGATAAAGTGATCTTACGATGTTTTTTAATTTCATCCTTGGTCTTGGCTTCCCACCATACCAATGTTGCTCCATCCATTCTCAAAGAGGCTAACTGTATCTTGGTGTCGTCATCATGAAGGTTCTGTATCCTCAAGTAAACTTCCAACTGTCTTATCCAATTGTCAATTTTCTTTGCATTGACCTCACCATTAAACATAGGCAACTCAAATTTAACATCAAGCTTTAAAAATGGACTTTTACCAATGGTTTCAGACTTGTGAGATTGATTCACCGAAGTAGAGGATGATGATGTAGAGGAAGAGGATGAAGATGGGGATGGTGGATCACCATTACCTCCATGTCCTTTCTTTGACTTGCCATCACTTTTCTTTCCTCCCGAAAAACCCTCTCCTTATTTCTGATGTTTATATCCTTCTCCTACAAGCCTATCATTCCTTTCTTGGTAGATTATCCTTACCATCTACGTCATATCCAAGAAAGCCTTTCAGAACACCCGTTCCTCTTCTTTGGGGTCAATGTCTTCAGGAGCTTCTCCTTCTCTTGAATACATGCTTGAGGCTTCTTCTATGGCTCTTGGAGGTGGCTCTCTGGCACTTCTTGATTGAGGATTAATTTGTGCACTAACCAAGTTTCCTTCCCCTCTCTTGAGTTTAAGCCTAGTAAGCATCAAAACTTGCAAACAGTCAACTATATCTTTGCACAAGAACAAATGCAGAGTAAAAATCTAGCTCTGATACCATCTGATCTGAAAATGGAACTATTTTTAAATGCTATTGTTGGTGAGGTAAATCCCCTCTGCGGACAGAGGCGATCTCACTAGCCCTAGAGTGGGTCTAGCCACAAACAAGACACGCTATAACATTGATTCCTAGTTAACGAATGGACAGAGACTAGATAGATAACTTACTGGAGGTCCTACGCTGTTGTGTCATCGGAAAGAGTGGCTGCCTCTCGCTATTGGTTTGACAGATCACGATCTGCTTGCTTTCACGTTGGGATACCTGCACACACACAAGAAACAACGACAGTATACAACATACTATTTCACATTCATAACTATCAGTCAGTCGAAGAAGAATAAATCAATTGCATCAATAAACATAACACAATGATGGAACCAATACCATAGTCGAGTATATTAATGAAAGGAAGGAAGAGTAAAACCAAGCTTCGATGTTGCGGTCTCCTCCAACAGGGTTCCAGCAGAGCGAGTCTCACAAAGGCTCATCGGGAATTCGAACGGGGCTCTCTCTACGGAATTCTCCTTGGTTCTAACTTCTCTATAGAAATTACTCATCTATAGTATCTCTTCTCCAAGTTTAGCTTCTTGGCTATATGTTCAGCTATCTTTTGTAAAGGGAGAAGGCCTGTTTATATAGAGGAAGAAGGAGAGGTTAGGATCCCTATAATCATGGAGGGGAGTCCTATCTCCAAAGAATGTTCCATGGGAGGTAAAAACCACTGCCTAAAGGGAGAGTTCTGTGGCTTATCAAATTTAACCACTTTTAATGAATCATCCCTGAGGTGGTTAAAGGAAACTTCAGCCTCTAATTTGTTAAAAAACATTCCCAAAAAGGTTGGCATGGGCACAAAAAAGATACAGAGTGCCATATGGTGCGGGTTCTAGTGTACATCCTCCACACTGGCATGAGGGGTGAACTAGCTACCCGGGCCAAGGCCAAAACATAGGTTTTTCTGGGCTTTCTGAGGAAATTTTCAACAGGAGAAATGATGTCCTTATGCAGAAGGATGCAAATAAGGTGTTTGCAGAGTATTAAACTACTCATAAGTCACAGGAAAGACCCTCCAATATGAGAGGCGTGGGATTGCAGGGACGATGACAAAAAATGTTGTGTAACAGATGCCCCCTAAAGCATGAGGTCCAAGAGAGAGGGAGGGGTGAAATTATTTATGAGAATGCATTCGACCCAAACACTGCTGTCAAAAAACCTGCAAGTACAAATACAATTGGTACATTTGATACATGACATGTGGCATGGGTGCAGCCATCCATAATAGAGTACATAAACAGTGAGATTTGAGGTATGGACATAGCCATCCAGCAGTAGGGATCAACAAAAGAGACTCAAGTATGGTCGCAACCATCTAATCAGAAGAGTTATGTGATAAGTCATAGTAACCCACAAAGAACCCGTAGCCTGTATTTTATTAGACAAAACCCAAGGTCTTGCGCTCCATCTCGACTCGAACAAAGTACAAATTTGAGCATGCGAATGTGTGAGCTGAAGTCGAACATGCAAGAAAATCTTCTGATTACCAGCCAATGATGAAAGTTGTTAACAGACGCAAGAGAAACCACCAATAATGAAAATGGCTCTCAAGGTACTAAAGGTACAATCCACGAAATGTGAACAATGATCTGATGTTGAACACCCGTAGAGTTACTCGATTGAAGGCCAATGATGTGGACCTGACGTCGAATGTGAAGAACCTGCCATTGAGGCATGCAGGGTCTAAGGTACCTGAAGGGAGTCTCTAGATCAATTTCCTAGATAATGAGCTAGAGTCGACAGGAAGTGACCTTGATCAAAGGTGGGCCATAATGTTTCCTACATCATCGACACGAGACAAAGGAATATGATGTTTGTGAATCAAGAGAAACAGAGAATTAGAGGGAGGTTGAAAACTTCAGAGGAAAACTTCTCTTGAACATATCGGCGACACGACACTGGATTTGGCAGCATTTGACATCAAGGGATCTAAGGTCATGGTGACATGGAAAAGAGAAGATGAGCAGTCAAAAGAGATTACCAAAACCCATGGAGGCAACAAATAACGAGATGAGATGTCCCCAACCCGAAACAAATGCAGACAAGTGCCATGTTCAAGAGTGACATAATTCCAACATGACTACAGTCTGGTTCCATTTTCCCCCACCATTTCTGGCGAGAACCCAAATTATTTTTGAAAACAAGCTTGAAGGGGATAGCATAAGCTTGCGATGTAAGTTTTTCCTTCGGATAAATCCAACCTAGTACATTTTATGAGCCCTAGGAAGGAGGAACTCGAGTAACGTCATGACGATGGAGTCCGATGTCATCAGTTTAACGAGTCTGAAAAAGGGAGGACTCAGCCTTTTTTCATGTTTAGAGAGTTTGAAAAGACAACATAAAAGAAAAATCTAGTGGCACCTTTTCATAAATATTCTCTCAGATCCGAAAAGGTAGAAAACTGTGTCTGAGAGAACCTCTTAGTCATGATAGGCTAATGTATTCATTTTTTGTAAATAATCTATCCTAGCCTGAAAAAGGGGTAAATGTATACTGGGTAGATATTGTTTCGTAGCCAATTTAACGAGTTCAAAATGACAAGTGTCTCGGTGATCTTTTCAGTTTTAGAGAGTCAGAAAAGAGCTAAAAGGTGACTCCAGTAGTAAATTTTTTCGTGTTTTTACCGAGTCCAAAAAGGTATAAAATACAACTCGTTTCTTCGTCATAACCATGTGAAAACCTGTTGCTGCACAAAAAGATGCGTGTAAAACGTTTTCTTCGAGAATAATATGATAAAATAATCGACAAATATGTTTTAAAACCTAATTTAAGATTTTGAAAAGTTATAAAAGACCATAAATGGTAAAAATTATTTACTTTTCACTTTTACCTCTTTGCAGAGCAACAGTGACCCGTTTTCCTTTCTATCTTGTGGCGAAAATTGCGAGCAATCTAGTGAACCAATCTGGATTCCGTCAGTTTCAGGTAAGAGCCGACACCATTTGCCATCTTTTGAACTAAATTTCATTACCTTTAATTATCATTTTGAATCCCTTAGGGGAGGATTTTTAAAAGCTAGGGCATCGCGGTTGGCACGGGTTTCAAGTACGGACCCGCACCAATTGGCCCCTTTTTACACAAGGGTCGCGCCCAGTGGCGCGACTATTAGAAAAACAGTCATGCCAACTGCACAACCCAAAATCCGCCTCAATATTAAGAAAATGCAACCATTTGATTACAAATTTTGATGCCTAAGGAGACTTACAATGTTCATATGAACAATGCATGTAGGTACCAAGCAAAAAAGATGGTAATTGAGTGGTAAGAGAGAGAACACAGTGAGGAGGATGAACATGCCATGGAAAATGAATAATGCATGAACACCCTCAGAAATTGTGGGCTCCAGAAATTGTTCCTAACACCGTGCCTCCAGGCTCAACCCGAATTGCTTCAATATTTGATAAGAATTTGGGACGAAGATCAAGAAAATTTTTTGCTTCGGGATCAAGAGCTTGAACTCAAAGTCTCTGATGTGTATTTTATCACTGGATTGTCATGTAGAGGTGCAGTCCCTATCTTGACCAGTACCCGTCCTTCCGGGGAAAGAATGGGAATGGTAATTGACAAGGTGTGCCGAGGGGCACAGAAAGGAACAGGGAGTGGCAAAGTGGACATCCAAACTGTCCCTGATCTGGCACTAAGAGTAGTGCTGCACACAATCACGCAGGTTGTGGGATCCCAAGCACTGCATGAGGCCACAAAGACACAACTACTTCTTGCCTCAGAGTGTATGAACCCAACTCTCTTCAACTGGGCTGAGGCCGTGACTATCAACATCAAATGGCAACTCACTAAGTGCAAGAAGACCAAACTAAAAAAATTTGGGTATGGATCGATTCTAGTATCGTTCCTCTTGGAACGATTACCCATATTCCAGCATCAGGAGGTTATTGTCCCGATGCCACCACCCAGAGAGCCACAGATGGACCAATGGGCCGCACTAATGCCTAGAGTAGGGGGTGGCCAATAGATGTCCTGGAGGCCAGAGTTTTTTTATTGGCTCTAACAACAACTGATAGTCGTGGAGGATTGGCCCTACGCTGGCAGAGACTTCACCGGTGATTCCAACCTCCCGCTCCCAAAGGGAGAGGATTGGGACGAAGAGCTAGGTGAGAATCATTTTTTATTTTCATGAGTTTATGATTTTTTGTTATATATGCATGTTCTGACAGTTACTCTTACATCTATGCAGATGTTAGCCCAAAGCGTCCTGCAAGTATGTCGCCAATAGCGAGGCTAACTCCTCATGATTTCGATCCTCATGGTGAGGGCAGTGACGAGGAGATAGTACAAAACCTAGAGGGGATCACCCGTGGGATTCTAGACTATGTTCGTTTTGATGATGTTCCTCAAGCCTATCAGAGGCACACTGTAGGGGTGCCGAGTCATATCCATTGCTTGCTGAGGTGGTTAGTATGGGCAGTGATGTGCTATCATGAGCACCATGCCGATTAGGCACTTAGGCTTTTTATTTCCGCACATTTTTGAGAGACATGTTGTCTCGTGATGTAGCTGAAACATACATATATATTTTTTGGGTTTTATGATGCACACATTGCAAAAAATCGATATATATATATATACCTATTTTCTCACATGGGTCTATTTGCATATGATGATGTTTTATAAATTTTGCAAATGTCTATCTAGCACAATGTTAGCTATTGCATCAGTTAATGTATTCATTCACCTTGGTATACGTTGATATGTAATGAAATCACAATGTCTTTCAAGTAAACGAATACGCAAATACAATCTCAAAATGCATGGGTTTCGAACCGAATAATGACTGTTAAGTTGAAGAACAACAAGTTGCGAATCCAGATTCACAAGCAATGCACATATGCCGAGGTTGAATGCCTCGGTTAATAGTTCCAAAAAAACACTATAATCAGTGACATTGTTTGTAGTTGGTCCTAGATAAATACCTTGTAAGTTAATCAACTCACCAACACGATCATAAATTACCCAGGCTGCCGAAGACAAGTTCCTGGTACTGCAGGAAGCACCATCCGCGAAACCAACATAAGGCGAAATAGACATCTGCATAACAAACAAGACCCAATAAGCAGAAAAATATTAAAAAGCACATCAAACCAAAAAATGCACAAAAATAAAAAAATCACCTATTTACACATATCATGCATGAATGACTCAAGAATAATAATTTTTGAGGTACAACCCATTTCTGGGTTGTGCTAAGGGATACCATTCATAATCAATAAGCTCGTAAGCCCCATTTTGTAACACACGTTTGACGATGTAGGGCCCATGCCACATGGGTTGGAATTTACCTGCCCCCAGCTTGTCATGAGCTTGGTCGTATAGGAGAACGAGATCGCCTTCGATAAAAGAACGAGGGGAAACTGTTTTTTCAAAATGAGCTTTGACTCGCTTCTTCTCTGCTTCGATGACCAAGGCAGCTAAGTGACAAGTTTCATCCAATCTCTCTAAGTAGAGGAGACGCTCTTCTTTAGGCGAAGTACTAGGCAATAATTCCACAGCGAGTTTGAGTGAATTGATTTCACATTCAATCGGAAGAGTGGCTTCCAAACCGTATACCAATTAAAACGGGGTAAATCCGGTTGCACTCTTAATCGACGTTCGGTAAGCCCAAAGAGCTGAAAACAACATGAGATGCCAGTTTGATTTATGGATCCCAATTGTTCGTTGAAGCATTGTAACAAGGACTTTGTTTACAGCTTCAACTTGGCCGTTAGCTTGAGGGTAACAAGGCGTTGAGCTGCCGTGACCCAGACCCAACTTAGACGTGAGCTCCACCATCATATAGTCCCAAAAATGAGAACCATGATCAGTAACGATGGCTTGAGGGACACCAAACCAAGTAATAACATGATTGAATATGAATTGTGCTATTTTCTTACCGTCCGCAACTAGTGTAGGCATTGCTTCGGCCCATTTTTGTAAAATAATCGATGGCGATGATGATATAGGCATGCCCCCCGGCCAAACGAGGGTTACATGTCATAAAATCGACGCCCCATTTGGAAAAAGGACCAACGGTAATGACAGGGTGTAAAGGAATAGGTGGCGCATGCATCTTGCGTTGATATATCTGGCACCCGTGGCATTTGCGTACTACGATAATGCAATCTTTAAAAATGGACGGCCAGAAATATCTAGCACAAAGGATCTTTTGTGCGGTGGCATCACCAGACATGTGACCAACACAGGTGCCATTGTGGCAGTAATTTAAAACTTTCTTAGCTTCCTCGAGGGTCAGACATTGGCGGAGTACAGAATCGACTCCAACATGATAGAGGGTATCTCCGATAATACGATAAGGTTGCGACTGATGTTGAATGTGGCGTCGGGCATCTTTCGTTAACTCAAACCTAAAAGTAGAAGTTTGGAGGTACACGATGATATCACCATACCACGGATCGAGGGTGCTAATCAAGAAAAGAGTTTCATCCAAAATATGATCCTCGGAATGAAAAGGAGCAGAGTCGGCGGGGAGAGAACAAATCAAATCAGCGAAGACAAGTGATTTCTTTGATTTGGCTGTAGTAAATTTTATAGGTCAATTTGGGCACCATTCCCAATGACATGGTTAACTGGGCATCATCTCCAGGACCAATGATCAAGGGTCTATCATTCCCTATCATTTCAATTGCTACATGCCCTAAGACAAGAAACAAGACAAATCAAGCAAGACTTTCATCAAGCAAAGGTTTCCATGGTTTGAAGCTTATTATATAGCATATGAGAGCTCACTTTCGCAAGCTCTAAGGGGCCTAAGTGTGTTGCATATGCAAGTAGCCCCATGCAAGGCTGCTCTGCAAAGCACTTCCCGACATTCACAGGTAAGTTGGTCACATTGGGAGCGAAATTTTAATTATTCTGAAATCTCCAATTGGCCAGTGCCTTCTAGAAGAGTTCACATGTGTCAAGCTTCGGATCCAAGTGTCCATTTGACATCTACATGACTAGAAACATGTCTTTCCTATTTTTGTAAAGCTATTGATTTCAAAACAACCTATAGTTCATCTATAAATTGAACATAGATCTAAGTGTTTGAGAAGGAAGAATTTTAGTAGAGAAATGTTGGAGAATTTTCAATTGAGAGCTTGGTTTGTGGAGCTGCTGTTGGAGAGATTTATGTTGTGATGAGACTTGGGAACTTTGCTATAAGGTCACTTCAAATTATTCACTAAGTTGTAACCTCTCCTTCTATCATCAATAAAGAGTACTTCTTGTTTTTTCCTACATGCATCTATGTTAACTTGATTTTCCATATTGTAAGATCTTGGTTGATGAATGTAGTTTATTCTTTACTGATTTAGCTAACTAGCTTGAATACATATCTATATTATTGCATCTTCTACTGTTTCAGTGTTCTTTATTGCAGGAAGCATTCAACTCACAAACCGTTTGAATTTGAAGTTGCAACAGAAGCGACAGAAGGAGCCATTTGGAAGCGACTGAACAAGTAAGCCTCCAATCCTCTCTGTGTATCTATTCTGAGTTAGGAGAAATGGTAGTATATTCTTTCACCTATTGTTATAGACTAGCACCTCTCTAGGGAAGTGTAGTTTAACCGTAAATTACAATTCTGGCCCAAAAAACTGACGACTCCACTGGGGATAATTTCTCTTAGTTCTAGGTGTTTTAGTCTCTAATTTGCTTTGTAAATCCACCCAGTAGTCGTTACACATAAATATTAGACTTTTTCAAAGCTTAATTTGCAAATATAGTGAGCCAAATAGTAGTATTTTTCCTTGTCTACTGCGCCCAACGCACCCTTAGTCTGGACAC